>ML787502.1:504487-521880 GCA_009831015.1 Picea engelmannii
GAAAGGCGAGGCATGTCATGGGATGTAAAGGAATGACATGGAATTACAAGGAAAAGAAACACATGGCATGACATTGCAAGGCAATGCAAGATAAGGCATGACATGGCATGGCATGCAAGTGAACACAAGGCAATGCATGGCATGAAAAGGCAAGGCATGAAATGGAATGGCAAGGTAAGGCATGGCTTGGAAAGGCAAGGCAAGGTGTAGGTATAGGTCATTGATTTACCTAGTAAGTTGTCTTTCTAAGTCGTTGATGGTTATTTCTTGAACGTATTAAATACATGTTTTATCAAAGTGGTGATATTACATGTTATCTTGTATTATTATCTAAATAACCTTGTCTTGAAACCCTCAATTTTTTGGTTAGATTAGGGCTTACCCTTGATTTCCAGCCTTGTTATCTTGACATCTAGGGTTTAATTGTCATATTTCACCCTTAGAATACACCTTCACACCTTTTATTACATTTCTGTCATAATTTTCATCCCTTTAGGGCTTGGTGTCTTGAATATTCTAAGGTTGTTATGTGCCATATTTCATTTTAGAAAACATTTGTTATATAAACCCTAGTTTAGGATTGCATTTTCATCCCCCTTTCATTGCATCATTACTTGTTTTAAGGGTTGTTATATTTTTCCTGTTGTAACTTGTCATATTGTTGAAGTTAAACATATTAATCACAAGTTTTATAACAACTATAGTTTCCTTATTGATTTGTGGTGTTTGAGACTTCTCATTGATTTTTTTGAACTTAGTTAATATCATTTATTATCTTGACATGACAATGGCATGGCATGAAAAGGAAAGGCATGGCATGGCATGGTAATGGCAATGGCAATGACAATGGCATGGCAAGGCAAGGAAAGGCAATGGCATGGAAAAGAAATGCAATACAAGGCATGCCATGGCATGGCATGGAAAGTGAAAGAAAGGCAAGGCATGGCATGGAAAGGAAAGACATGTCATGGCATGGAAAAGCAAGCCATGGATTTGGAAAGGAAAGGAAAGGCAAGGTCTAGGTCTAGGTCTAGGTCATTGTTTCAAATTTTGTGGATGGTTATTTGTTGAATGTATTAAATAAATGTTTTCTCAAAGTGGTGCTATTTAATGTTATCTTGTATTCTTATTGAATTAAATTTGTCTTGAAACCCTCAATTTTGTGGTTATAGTAGGACTTACCCTCGATTTCCATCCTGGTTAGCTTGACATCTAGGGTTTAGTTGACATCTTTCACTCTTAGAATACACCTTGACACCTTTTATTATATTTTTTTCATATTTCTTATCCCTTTAGGGCTTGATGTCTTGAATATTCTAGGGTTGTTATGTGCGATCTTACATTTCAACAAACATTTTTTTATCTAAACCCTAGTTTAGGATTGCATTTTCATCCCCCTTTCATTTAATGATTACTTGTTTTAAGGGTTTTTATATTTGTCCTATTGTAAATTAGTTAATATCATTTATTGGCTTGGGGAGGCATGGAAATGGGATGCAATGGAAATGGCATGGAAATGGGATGAAATGGCATGGAAATGACATGGCATGGAAATGGCATGGAAAGGCATGGAAATGGTGTGGAAATGGCATGGAAATGGAATTGCATGGCATGGCTTGGAAAGACATGGAAATGGCATGAAAATGGCATGGAAATGACATGTCATGGAAAGGAAAGGAATGCAATGGAAATGCAAGGCATGGCATGCCATGGTATGGGAAGGAACTACAATGGAATGGCATGTAATGGTAAAGAATGGCAAGGCATGACAATGGCATGGCTTGGCAAGGCATGGAAATGGAATGGCTTGGCAAGGCATGGCATGGAAAGTCATGGCTGTGGTGTGGCAATGTCATGTCATGGTAAGGAAAGGAATTCCATGGAATGGAATGACAAGGCATGGCCGTGGTGTAGAAATGTCATGTCATGGTAAGGAAACGAATTCCATGGAATGGAATGGCAAGGCATGGCATGACAAGGAAAGACATGTAATGGAAAGGAAAGGCATGACATGGAAAGGCAAGGCATGGAAAGGAAATGAAAGGCATAGCAAGAAAATGCATGGCATGGAAAGGCAAAGTCATGACATGGCATGGCTTGGAAAGGAAAGGAATGACATGGCATGCCATGGCGTGACAACTCAAGGAAAGGAAAGGCATGACATGGCTTGGGAAGGCATGCAAACATTTTCACCTAAACTTAAAATTTCATAAACACTTCATTGTATGGAAGTGGAATTTTTGATACAAATTTAAGTCGTATGTCCCTAGAAAAAATGTTTTTTATTTCTCAGGATGACAAAGGTTTATTTTTTTGTTATTCTTGTTTCATTGCAATCCACATTTTGATTTGAATTTTTCCTTTCATAATGTTATGGAAAGTTATATTTATTGTTGTATATGTTAAAATGGGAAGCTACATGACAAGACATGGGAATATACATGGAAATGGCATGGCATGGAAAGGCATAACATTGGCATGTTGTAACGACCCCCTCGTTACGACGACCCAACTCTAGCAACTAGTGCAATTTTTTTTTTTTTGTGTGTGTGCGTTTAAAAAGTCTGTGTGCGCGTGTACAAGGGAAAAAATCAACGCATTTGACTCTGCGTCGCCACACAACAACCAACAAGACACAACCATGATGGACACAACCAGAAGGCTTAAGGCACACAATAGTAACTGCAAACGTTTAACGACATACAGGGTTATGCACAGTACGAACACCGAGGGAAGAATCCATAGTAGTAGATCTTACTATTTCTGCACAGGAAAGCAGGGCATTTAATCTTAGTTCACTGCTCCGGAGAGAGAGAAGGTTAGATAGGCTCCTGGCCGACTGCTCAGGCAGGAACTAGTAATCTCTGTCAGGTGTGTCGCAAGAGTGGAAACCCTGCCTTTAAAGGGCCCGAGACTCTTGATACGACACTGGATTATTTACACGAAATAAACACACACACAGACTTATATAATAGGCTATTGAAGGTGTCTATATCCTGCCAGACACAAGCAGTCCAATCGACAAATTATTACAACCCAGCGCAACAATAGACGAAGGAGAAACCACGTCTTATACGGAAGGCACAAGGCAAGGACTTAGATGACGACCACTAAAATTAAGACACGGTATTATCCATGACTCACTTGGCATTAATCACAACCAATTACTCCATGAATTCCATTAATCGATGAGTCATCCAACCCATCCTTAGTAAAAGGTAAATTGAAGAAATTGCAACCCCATTTACCCAATCGTAATAACCCATGATACTTAGTTCAAGAACTCACAGATCATGTGTCGTCAATATCAGCAAAAATTCCAATAGCATTACAATAAAATCATACTGCCATTATATCTCATATTACAATAACTTGCAATTAAAACAATTAATCAATTTACCAACCATGTTATCAACACCAACCTTATATCTTTATTTTAAAAATGCAATAAAGTGTTGCCTTTACATATTACCCACCAAATATTTGATGAAGTTACTCCACACATAGTATAGTAGCAATAGATTACAAAGGGTAACGGTGCCATTACATAAAATTAAAATAACTTAGCAAGCTAAAATATCCACTACATTACTTGGGTATGTTTCTAACCCTAACTCAATTTCTATATCACAATAACCCTTCAATTAAATAATAATGAAATTACATTTTACTATTATTCATAAAGTAACACCACACTAACGTTACCATAACCTAACTGAATCTTCACTTTTGTATTCTAACATACAATTCAATTAAAATACAATGACTTTACATTTTATCTGATTATTATTCAAAATGAAACTATACTAACCTACCCGGTAAAATACCCACATCGTCACCCCGGATGGGGTGACACGCGGAGACGATAGTGAGGGGAGGTGGCAAGGGGAGGTGACGAGGGGAGGCGGGGGGCCTTTATTACTGGTCCTCCCCACACACTCTGCCATTCAATATGAGCGTCAGCTCATATTACCTCCGTAACATGATGTGATCCAGCACGAGCGCTCTTGGTCTAGCCAGCCAGAGCATTAAACTCATGGCTTTAATGGCGTTCATTGCGATTTATCCGCCCATCAACCGTCCCGGATGTTCCATTGTTGCCGAGAAGTTTCCTGTGCAGCGAGGCTGCCATTCGACTCTCGGCGACTCGCTTCCAACTCTTGGCGACCCGGTTCTAACTCTTGTCTCAGGCATGCCGCGATTGAGGGGGCGACCACGCAGGGGGGCGCGCTGGTATGCAGCTGCCTCCAGACGAAAATGACACCGTGAATTCCAAACCGCAGTCATTCTATTTAGACAGCGTCGCCGACGAGAAATTCGAGCAGTAGTTTCTCCTCCAGGCACGACTGTGGTAGAAGATTCGAGCATTCATCTCCCAGAGGATTTTTCGGAATCGAAATTGGTTACCTTCCCGAATGATTGGGACCCCCACACCCGCTCCTTTCATCCTGGAACTACTCCCTGCGACAAGGCCTCCTCCGACTCTCGCGTACAAGCTCCCTTGGACCCCGGCACCGAAACCTGCATCATAGAGGAGGAGCACGAGAAGGACGTTGGTACAACCAAGGACACTGGTGCAACCACGGAGGCAGGATGTCTAGACAACAATGATATGCAGGAGGGGCAGGCCTCACCACCTCCTTTTCTCCCGGAGCAGCTGTAGCTCATCTTTGAGGTGAGAAGTCTGGTTGAAGACCAGATCTTCAGAGCGGTCTGCGCAAGCCAACGCCTCGACATGCTTTACGTGGTTTATTCCAACGACATGCCCAAGCGACTATGTCCTACTTGCGCACAGCCTTTTGCAATTCCAGTTCGGGCCACAGAAGCGACGGACGACAAGGCGAAGGATGACAAAGCGAGCACTGGTTAACAAGTCATAGAGCTTGAATGTTTTTTATGTTTGCTGCTGTATTTTCTCAGGATGAAAGTCCTCTAGGTGTCAGTCTGGTTAGCCTTAGTAACTATATTATCAAACTGCTGTTAGTTCTGAACACTCCCCCTGGTTTCCTACAGGCAGGGTGGCTCTATGTTATATTTCTCTTTTGGACATGTTACAGTAAGACAGCCAGGTGTCCTGGTTTCCTTCACAGGCGGGACACCTGGCTCCTATGTGTCATGTATCCTCCTTTTTGGATGAAGCTCTAATATGAAAGGTCCCACTTTTTACTTAAAAAAAAAAAATACCCACATCGTCACTTGTATACTATAATAACATTGTTATTACCTATTATCATCCGCTCATGAATTTATTACTAATCAACACCTCTAGGTTTATAGAGTTTATGTTGTCTGTAGAGATATAAATCATTTACACTAATCAATATTCTCAATGAAATATATTTATATATTAGCAGTACAACCCAAGCTGTCATGTTACTAAATATACCATCAATCCTTTCCAGCGCTAACCAGCTGTCTTTATTATCAAAATATAATTAGACACAACACTACTATTCTAACCAAAAATAAAAAAAATCTTGGTATAGTAAAAATTTATCAATAGCAAAAGCCAAATACTGTCGGGCTCATTTACCCAGCTAAAAGGAATCCCCTCCAGCTCGATCTACAGTCTTAAAATAGATTTAGGATACAATCCTTTCCCAGTGCGCTGTATCAAAATGTAAAATAAAACCCTTCCCAGCGTTGTCTACCAATCCTTTAGCTAACGCTGTCAACTGCATTATTCTTTTAGCAACAAAATTATTTAAAACAACTGCCAGCTTTGAAATCGTTGGGCTAACCAACCTTCTGACCGTATCTTTGCTAGCTATCATTACATAAAGGCAAGGGTGAAGAAGCAGGTGTTTTAGATTATGGCAACTGGGTAAGTGAGCAAGCCAAGGACGTGGCGTTTAAAAGGTATGGCATTCGAGGTTATTTTCTCTTGGAAACTGAATTTTTGGGAGGAGACCCAAGCTAGGTAAGAATCCCAACGCGGTTTTAAGGGGTGAAACTCTGCCAAAACAACTGTGGCAGAAAATACCCTTATTACCATCAACACAGTCAAACACAATCCCAAGGCCTGATGTGCACAGGGGGAGGTGTGAAGGACGCAGGTCTGAGAATTATCCCACCACGAAAATGCATTACAGGGGTGCGATCTGTGGTTGGGCGAGTGTAATTGTAGCCAAGACAGAGGCGTGCCATGAACCCCCACAAAGAATGAGCAAGAAAGGGACTACAACCCTATAACAAAGGAATTCGCTTTCTTCTTTCAGAGAAAAGGGAAAGATATTTTTGCGGGAAAAAAGTTCCTCAACGTTCCTATCGATTAGAGTCGGGGATAGGTTTTTAATCGAAGGATTCCTCCAATAAATATCTCCCTTCGGAGGAAAGGCGCTTAGGACCTGAAATATCGAAGAAAAGACAGAGGGCCACTCTATCGGAAGGGAAATAGCTTATTTAGATTTTCGAATCATTATAGACTTTCTTGAGGATGGTTGTTCTAAGAACTCGAGCGTCAGGTTGCCTCGGGTTTTTTCTTCTCTTAGCTTATGAGGTCTTGGGTATTCTATTCCGGCAGTCCCGAACTCAAATACTTCTACGATCTAATAACACTATTATTCACTCATTGTGTTGTGTTTAGAATCCCTCCACCTGAATTCCTGAGAAAAAAAATGGCTACCTAAAGCATATAATAAAACTGCTACCTAAGCACATGTTGTTGAGTATTAACTATTCACTGAGTAATAAAACTGCTACCTAAAGAACATGTTTCGCTGTCCAAATATTGCCGACAACAGCGAGCTCACAAACCAAAATCCCTGAGCTTAACACTTACAATATCCTGTGTAAATTATGGAAGCAATGCAGATAGGAGTAAGATTCCATGAGCCAGGGCATGGTGTTTTAGAAAACCCCAACCCAAAATGCTGTCTAGCATATAAAATTCGGCTATCGCTGGATCCGTGTCCTTTTTCTCTTTTGGGGGCTCAAATTTTTGCTCTGATTACTGTGAGCAGAAGGGTTATAACATAATGTAGGTAAAGTTCCGCTAACCCTCATTCCATTGACATAATTTACAGTAATTTAAGTCTCATCCATTGCAGCATTAACATACAGTTATTATCCATAAAGCATAAAACAAGTGGGAAACCTATTACATCTGTTACATTTTCCATATAAATTCTGATGCTGGCGTGATAAAAAAAAAGGGATGTCAATCAATCAGAACTAACCGCATAATAAAAGTTAAACAGATTCTACTCTATACACACGCCAATCAAGTCATCAATCCTACAACATTCTAGCATTCGAACCAGAAGCGTACCATTGCCTTAACTACCACCTCGAGTGATGACCCCTCGCTCCATGCCGCTCCTGCTCCATGCCGCTCCCGCTTTCCGACCGTAGAGACTACACCGGTACCTCCCAGCCAAACACTAGGGTTACTCTGCTTCCCTCTTAGCCCCTCGAGCCGCAAAGTGGCCACACACAGTCCAAATGGTATACCTAGCTTCCCAGCTCGCCTCCACGGCTGAGCTACCACTCTATTACAAGCTGAGAAATTCCCAACTCCTCACAAGCAATCAGTCCAGTCCCCATTTCGACAACATAACCATACCTAACAGCCCATCCCCCCTTCTTCCTCATCTACCTTTCTTTTATAGAGTTTTGAGACCCCCCCCCTTGCCCTAATTCACATTTAACTCAAGTTTTAATGAAAACCCCTAAAATTTCTCTGTCTTACAAGTGTCACTCATCCCCCATGTTTCTCCAAAATTATATTCTTTAACTTATAAATTGTCTATGTTTCATTTATTACTTAATTTGCCTATTTTCATTAAACCCTTCTCTTTTTTTAAAACCAAAAAAAATGGTAAATGCGCTAATTAATATTTTCATTTATTTTTAAATTCGTAACTTTTTATTAATGGTAGAGGCGGTAGGGGCTAATAAATTAACAGAAAGAGAATCCATTATTAATTTTCTTTATTCTATAAATTAGAGATTATGGAATACACGACAATTTGTTTATAATATATATATATATATATATATATATATATATATATATATATATATATATATATATATATTTCCTATTTACATGCATGTTATTCATCATTTTAATTTATGATTATCCATCATTTTAATTTATCATTAATATATATATATATATATATATATATAATGGGAGATTAAAGTGATGACAAACATGTATATGGGAAATGTAGATGTATAACATAAAAGAGGAATAATGAGAAATTAAGGGTATGGATGGTGATTTAATAATGTGAAATGGACATATAAATGGGAAATGGATACTGGAAGATTAAGGTGATGGATGATAGTTTAATAATGTAGACAGGGATAATGGTCTTAGTTTTTTTCTTTTGGAATTTTCTTTATGTTATACTACATAGGTGATGTCATTCTCACATATGCATATAAAGAGGAAGTAATGAAATATAAATATGGTCTTAGTTTTTTGGGAATTTTCTTTATGTTATATTACATAGGTGATGTCATTCTTCCACAAGTTAGGAATTAATTTCTTCTTTGTAAAATTTTAAAACTATTAGATTTACTTTAAATCTTACCCTCGTCATCGCCCCAAGAATTTTATGAAGACCCAACTATTACTTAGGTGGGTTTTTGTTTAATTTGTTATTTTTATTCCAGGGTCTGCTCTTCAGGTTAGACTAAAATTTTACCCTAAAAGTTTTAGACTTAGCACTTAGATTCTGAACTGGCCGACACGGGGTTAGGGAAGTTGTTTAAGGATTTCTTAAGGCGTTATTATCTTAGGGCTATTTAGGTTTGTTACCTTCATCAACATCCATGCAACGTTCCCTTCAGGACGCACCACGTGCTCCAAGGGTGCCACTCGCTTCTTGTGTTTCTTTTGCGCGACATGCCCTTCAGGATGCACCACATGCTCCAAGGGTGCCACTCGCCGACTGGACTGATTGGTAGACATCTATAACCCCTGGAGTCAACACTCCGGTAGGTGAACTTGTGGGAGACTAAGGGCTCTAAGGAATAAGGACCCCGCCTTATTCCGCGCCCCTTAGAATCATCATGAGAAACTGTCGCAGTCTGCCCTCACGACATCGTGGATCCTCTCGAACTAGGTAATTGTTAACCTACAGTTCGAGCCACGGCGGGAGTGCTAGTAGGCGGTGGCAGGGCTGCTGTCCACGCCTCTCCCTCAACCTCTCTGGAAATCATGTGTGGCCCCTTTACTCCATATGTGAGTCTGGTCGGCAAGTTATCATCAGCCTGCATCATCAACAATCATGTCAGAAATGTCAACATCATATCATCAGATCAAATGAAATATCACAGTAAGTAAATCAACCCAATAGCACACTCCCTGAATCAATCCGAAGTCCAAGGGGTTCCACCGATGCCTCTGCATCATCAAGGTCTAAAACCCTACACACTCAATAAAACTGAGTCAATAGCACTTGTCTACATCAAATAGTGAAACATCATGTTGTTTATCATAACGCATCATAATCAAGTATAAATGTTTTAACAACATAAAAGTCCAGATCACTTGCGAGCAAGTGTCCTCAAATAATAAGTTGTCTCAGTGCACCAGAGAGGGATGTTGCATACACCCCCTCTTAGTCTAAACTTTGTCCCGAAGTTTCTCAGTATAAATGCCGAAATAAAAGTATCACAGTGTCATAAGTCTATCTATCAAACAAAAATGGAAACTGCTGGCATATATCATATGCGTCCTCCCAGGTCGCCGAGTGTGGACTATAGCTATCCCACTGGACCTTGACCTGATCTACCGTTCGACGTCATAACTGTCGAACGCGATGATCTAATATGCGGACCAGCTCAGCCGTGAGTGCTCCCTCGTCCGATACCTACAATGAACTCATGTTAATCACATGTGTAGGATCACTAATATAATGTCTCAAACAGAGACATGAAAAACATCGTGCATACGCCTCAAAGATTCAGGTAGGGCTAGTCGATATGCCATGGGCCCCCTTTTCTCCACAATATTGAAAGGTCCCACGAACCTAGGAGAGAGTTTAGCTCCCTTCCAAACTTGATCGAACTCTTATGCAGTTTAACCCACAAGAAGACTCAATCGCCGACCTCGTAACTACGGTCGACTCGGTGCGCATCGACATAACTCTTCTGTCGATCCTGCGCTTCTTTAATCCTTTGTCTTATGGTTTTCATTTTCTCTTCCATTTATTGGTTCGCTTCTGGTCCCACCAGGACCCTATCCTCAAGCCGATCCCAACTCAAGGGCGTCTGACACGGTTGCCCATAAAGAAACTCAAAAGCGCCATCTTAATGGTGCTCTGGTAACTGTTGTTGTAAGCGAACTCTACTAGAGGCAAGAATTCCTCCCACGCTTTTGTTGGTCCATCTCGTACATGCGAAACATGTCTTCCAAGGTTTGGTTCGTTCGTCCTATCCGTCAGTATCTGGGTGATATGTAGTACTAAAATTAAGTTGGGTTCCCAATGCCTCTTGGAAACTCGTCCAAAATCGTCCAGTAAACACCGATTCTCGATTGGATATAATCTTCTTAGGCACGCCATGTAGCCTCGTAATCTCACAGATGAAAATTCTCGCTATGTCAGGTGCCTGATACGTCGTACGCACCGGATTAAAGTGAGCACTGTTCGTCAGAGTGTCTACTACAACAAAAATCGAGTCGTGTCTCCTTCCTGTCAGTGGCAATCCAACAATAAAATCCATCGAAATAACTTCCCATTTCGATTCTGGAATGGCATGTGGTTGAAGTAATCTTGCCGAGTGTCTATGTTCACCCTTTACCTGTTAACCCTCTAGACATCTGGCCACAAGGTTGACTATTCCCTTTATGTAAGTAATCTCGAAGTCGTACTCTCTAAGCAATTCCGACAAACGTCGTTGTTGCGCATTTAGGTTGCCTTGCATGAAAATGTGTTGCAGCCCACAATGATCAGTCTTTAATTCAAATTTTCTTCCAACAAGGTAGTGTTTCCAAACCTTCAAGGCATAAACTATGGATAAAAACTCCAAATCGTGCGTCGCGTAGTTCTCCTCATGTCTTCTCAACTTCCTCGAAATGTAAGCAATCACTCGTCCGTCTTTCATCAAGGCTTCGCCTAATCCTTCCTTGGATGCATCAGTGCATACCAAGAATTCCACGTCCATGTCAGGGACCTTTAGTATTGGCACTGTCGTCAACAACTCCTTAAGCCTCCAAAATGCTTCCGCGCATTTCTCGATCCAACCAAACTTCTTGTTTTTCTTCTGCAATTCCGTGATCAGATTTGCTATCTTCAAAAATCCCTCGACAAACCGTCGATAGTATCCTGCTAAACCCATAAAACAATGCACTTCTGTGACATTCATCGGTGCAAACCATTCCATAATAGCCTCAACCTTGGATGGATCCATGACGATACCTTCGCCGGAGATGACAGGCCCTAAGTAGTGAATCCTCGATTGATAAAAATATCATTTGGACAACTTCCCATACAATTTGTGTTCTCGTAAACATTGTAGTACCAAGCACAAGTGCTCGTCATGCTCCTCCATCATTCGAGAGTAGATCAAATATCGTCAATGAATACTTGGACGAACTTGTCCAAGTACTCCTGGAACACCCCGTTCACCCAACTCATGAATACCCCTGGGGTGTTTGTCAGTCCCAAAAGGAAAAATAGTAAGCTCATAATGTCCAAATCTCGTCTTTAAGGTAGTCTTAGGGACGTCACCCTCCTTGATCCATAACTGGTGATACCCTGATCGCAAATCAATCTTGGAGAACATCGTCGCACCCTTCATTTGATCGATCAGATCATCAATTCTTGGTAAGGGATACTGATTCTTGATCGTAGCCTTGTTCAGTTGACGGTAGTCAATGCAAAGCCTCCCTGATCCGTCCTTCTTTCGTATGAAAATAACTGGTGCACCCCACGGTGACACACTAGGATGTATCAGTCCCAGGTCCAACAACTCCTTCAGTTGCAATTTTCAACTCTTACGACTCCGGGGTCGACATACGGTAAGCGTTCTTGCTATCGGTTCGGTCCCCGGTTTCAGGTCTATGGTAAACTCCAGTTCCCTTTCCGGCGGCATCCTAGGTAACTCCTCTGGAAACACGTCCGCAAACTCCTTCACCACCGGAAAGTGTTCTAGACCTTCCGCCACTCCCTTTTCGTTTAGCGCAAGGATCGCAAAAAGCTTGCACCCCTTGCGCATACTCTTACATAATTGTAAGGAAGAGACAAACCTCAGGGAAGATCCCTGGTTCCATCCTACAATCACACGTCTTTGTCCTTCGTCATCAACCAAGCTCAATTGTTTCGTCTTATGGTTGAGTATCACCTCATGCGATTCCAACCAATCCATACTAATCAAAACATCAAGATCCTAACCATTGCACACAGGCTGTCATTAAGGCCAAACACGAACCTGTTGACCTTGAGCTTCTCAGTGTTAAGGTGCGGAGCATACCGGAGCAACTCCATGAAACATGCCTCGTACTCGGGCACCGTATGACCTCCCTGTCGTAATGCGTTGAGTTCATTGAGTTGACGCTCAATGAATTCCTCCAAAAGTTACCTCTCTCGGAACCGTTCCTAGAACAGTTCCCATGACATGTCTTCAACGACCATGTTCAGCTGCGGCAGGAGCGTCTTCGACCATAGAAGAACGCTCCCATTCAGTTGAAAGACTGCCATGCGGACCTTCATGTTGGAGGTATAATCACGAAGTGCGAAGCACATCGCCATATTCTCCAACCATGCCTCGGCGGCTACGCCGTCCGGGGCACCAAAAAACTCAAGAAATTTTACCTTCTTGAGTTCACGGTGAAAGCTACCTGTAACGGCTGGTGCACGCGGCGGATCCTCAGCGGGTGTCGGTGCCCTGGCCTCGTCTCTATCCAATCGGCTGATCAAAGCCTCGGACATGTGCTGAAAGGATCTCATCATCCCAATAACATCGCCAACCGCTATCTGCTCCTGTCCGAGAACCTACTCGTCTCCCTGGGGGTTAGACCCCTCAGGTGTGGATGCTACTGGAGGCGTTGCGCCTCCTCCCCTAGCACCCTGTTGTCTGCCTCCGCGGCGTCCTCTAACCATGGTTACCTGGACGGATACAATCCACTCGATTATCTACCGTAAAATCAAATCAGATCAACGAAATCTGTGGCGATCCCAAGTTGCGGGTCGAACCGGCTCTGATACCATATGTAACGACCCCCTCGTTACGATGACCCAACTCTAGCAACTAGTGCATTTTTTTTTTTTGTGTGTGTGCGTTTAAAAAGTGTGTGCGCGCGTGTACAAGGGAAACAATCAACGCATTCGACTCTGCGTCGCCACATGACAACCAACAAGATGCAACCACAATGGACACAACCAGAAGGCTTAAGGCGCACAACAATAACTGCAAACGTTTAACGACATACAAGGTTATGCACAGTACGAACACAGAGGGAAGAATCCATAGTACTAGATCTTACTATTTCTGCACAGGAAAGCAGGGCGTTTAATCTTAGTTCGCTGCTCCAGAGAGAGAGAAGGTCAGATAGGCTCTTGGCCGACTGCTCAGGCAAGAACTAGTAATCTCCGTCAGGTGTGTCGCAAGAGTGGAAACCCTACCTTTAAAGGGCCAAAGACTCTTGATACGACACTGAATTCTTTACACGAAATAAACACACACACAGACTTATATAATAGGCTACTGAAGGTGTCTATATCCCGCCCAACACAAGCAGTCCAATCGACAAATTATTACAACCCGTCGCAACAATAGACGAAGGAGAAACCACGTCTTATGCAGAAGGCGCAAGACAAGGACTTATATGACGACCACTAAAATTAAGACATGGTATTATCCACGACTCACTTGGCATTAATCACAACCAATTACTCCATGAATTCCATTAATCGACGAGTCATCCAACCCATCCTTAGTAAAAGGTAAATTGAAGAAATTGCAACCCCATTTACCCAATCGTAATAACCCATGATACTTAATTCAAGACCTCACAAATCATGTGTCGTCAATATCAGAAAAAATTCCAATAACATTACAATAAAATCATACTGCCATTATATCTCATATTACAATAAATTGCAATTAAAACAATTAATCAATTTACCAACCATGTTATCAACACCAACCTTATATCTTTATTTTAAAAATGCAATAAAGTGTTTCCTTTACATATTACCCACCAAATATTTGATGAAGTTACTCCACACATAGTACAGTAGCAATAGATTACAAAGGGTAATTGTGCCATTACGTAAAATTAAAATAACTTAGCAAGCTAAAATATCCACTACATTACTTGGGTATGTTTCTAACCCTAACTCGCTTTCTATATCACAATAATCCTTCAATTAAATAATAATGAAATTACATTTTACTATTATTCATAAAGTAATACCACACTAACGTTACCATAACCTAACCGAATCTTCACTTTTGTATTCTAACATACAATTCAATTAAAAGACAATGACTTTACATTTTATCTGATTATTATTCAAAATGAAACTATACTAACCTACCTGGTAAAATACCCACATCGTCACTTGTATACTATAATAGCATTTCTATTACCTATTATCATCCGCTCATGAATTTATTACTAATCAACACCTCTAGGTTTATAGAGTTTTTGTTGTCTGTAGAGATATAAATCATTCACACTAATCAATATTCTCAATGAAATATATTTATATATTAGCAGTACAACCCAAGATGTCATGTTACTAAATATACCATCAATCCTTTCTAGCGCTAACCAGCTGTCTTTATTATCAAATTATAAATAGAGACAACACTACTATTCTAACCAAAAATAAAAAAAATCTTGGTACAGTAAAAATTTATCAATAGCAAAAGCCAAAAACTGTCGGGCTCATTTACCCAGCTAAAAGGAATCCCCTCCAGCTCGATCTACAGTCTTAAAATAGATTTAGGATACAATCCTTTCCCAGCGAGGTGTATCAAAATGTAAAATAAAACCCTTCCCAGCGCTGTCTACCAATCCTTTAGCTAACGTTGTCAACTGCATTATTCTTTTAGCAACAAAATTATTTAAAACAACTGCCAGCTTTGATATCGCTAGGCTAACCAACCTTCTGACCGCATCTTTGCCAGCTATCATTACATAAAGGCAAGGGCGAAGAAGCAGGCATTTTAGATTACAACAACTGGGTAAGTGAGCGAGCCAAGGACGTGGCGTTTAAAAGGTATGGAATCCGAGGTTGTTTTCTCTTGGAAACTGAATTTTTGGGAGGAGGCCCAAGCTAGGTAAGAATCCCAACGTGGTTTTAAGGGGTGAAACTCTGCCAAAACAACTATGGCAGAAAACGCCCCTATTACCATCAACACAGTCAAACACAATCCTAAGGCCTGATGCACGCAGGGGGAGGTGTGAAGGACGCAGGTCTGAGAATTATCCCACCACGCAAATGCATTGCAGGGGTGCGATCTATGGCTAGGCGAGTGTAATTGCAGCCAAGACAACGGCATGCCATGAACCCCCACAAAGAATGAGCAAGAACGGGAGTACAACCCTATAACAAAGGAATTCACTTTCTTCTTTCAGAGAGAAGGGAAAGATATTTTTGCGGGAAAACAGTTCCTCAACGTTCCTATCGATTAGAGTCAGGGATAGGTTTTTAATCGAAGGATTCCTCCAATAAATCTCTCCCTTCGGAGGAAAGGCGCTTAGGACCCGAAATATCGAAGAAAAGACAGAGGGCCACTCTATCGGAAGGGAAAGAGCTTATTTAGATTTCTGAATCATTATAGACTTTCTTGAGGCTGTTTGTTCTAAGAACTCGAGCGTCAGGTTGCCTCGGGGTTTTTCTTCTCTTAGCTTATGAGGTCTTGGGTATTCTATTCCGACAGTCCCGAACTCAAATACTTCTACGATCTAATAACACTATTATTCACTCATTGTGTTGTGTTTAGAATCCCTCTGCCTAAATTGCTGAGAAAAAAAATGACTACCTAAAGCATATAATAAAACTGCTACCTAAGCACATGTTGCTGAGTATTAACTATTCTCTGAATATTAACTATTCCCTGAGTAATAAAACTGCTACCTAAAGCACATGTTTCGCTGTCCAAATATTGCCGACAACAACGAGCTCACAAACCAAAATCCTTGAGCTTAACGCTTACAAGATCCTGTGTAAATTATGGAAGCAATGCAGAAAGGAGTAAGATTCCGTGAGCCAGGGCGTGGTGTTTTAGAAAACTCCAACCCAAAATGCTGTCTAGCATATAAAATTCGGCTATCGCTGGATTCGTGTCCTTTTTCTCTTTTTGGGGCTCAAATTTTTGATCTGATTACTGTGAGTAGAAGGGTTATAACCTACTGCAGGTAAAGTTCCACTAACCCTCATTCCATTGACATAATTTACAGTAATTTAAGTCTCATCCATTGCAGCATTAGCATACGGTTATTATCCATAAAGAATAAAACAAGCGGGAAACCTATTACATCCGTTACATTTTCCATATAAATTCTGATGCTGGCGTGATAAAAAAAAAGGGATGTCAATCAATCAGAACTAACTGCATAATAAAAGTTAAACATATTCTACTCTATACACACGCCAATCAAGTCATCAATCCTACAACATTCTAGCATTCGAACCAGAAGTGTATTGTTGCCTTAACTCCCGCCTCGAGTGATGACCCCGCGCTCCGTGCCACTCCCGCTTACCGACCGTAGAGACTATACCGGTACCTCCCAACCAAATTCTAGGGGTACTCTGCTTCCCCCTTAGCCCCCCGAGCCGCAAAGTGGCCACACACAGTCCAAATGGTATACCTAGCTTCCCAGTTCGCCTCCACGACTAAGCTACCACTCTATTACAAGCTGAGAAATTCCCAACTCCTCACAAGCAATCAGTCCAGTCCCCATTTCGGTAGCATAACCATACCTAACAGCCCATCCCCCCTTCTTCCTCATCTACCTTTCTTTTATAGAGTTTTGAGACCCCCCCTTGCCCTAATTCACATTTAACTCAAGTTTTAATGAAAACCCCTAAAATTTCTCTGTCTTACAAGTGTCACTCATCCCCCATGTTTCTCCAAAATTATATTCTTTAACTTATAAATTGTCTATGTTTCATTTATTACTTAATTTCCCTATTTTCATTAAACCTTTTTCTTTTTTTAAAACCAAAAAAAATGGTAAATGAGCTAATTAATATTTTCATTTATTTTTAAATTCGTAACTTTTTATTAATGGTAGAGGCGGTAGGGACTAATAAATTAACAGAAAGAGAATCCATTATTAATTTTCTTTATTCTATAAATTAGAGATTATGGAATACACAACAATTTGTTTATAATATATATATATTTTTCCTATTTACATGCATGTTATTCATCATTTTAATTTATCATTAATATATATATATATATATATATATATATAT
>ML787502.1:526985-577741 GCA_009831015.1 Picea engelmannii
CCCCCCCACCTCCAGAATCCTGCCAAACCACTACCCAACACCGATCACCTCACTCTACCACCATACCCCACTTCCACCTTTTGTATGTCACATCCCACATACCCGTTAACCAATCAATTCACTCCTCGTGACTGTTAACTGCCCCGTCACCACCCCGCAACATAACAGATACCTCCATCATGCAGTAAATCTTGTTTCTTCACCATGTAACACTATTTGTCGATGCAGAGATTGTGGACACCATGCCAAAACAAGATTTCAAGTCAACTACCATAAATTCTCACCATCAACAGGTGAAAATTCACCCAAGTAATTACAGTCCACCATTAATCTACCTTAAATCTCTATTAATCATGTATCCCAAAGCCAAATCCGTTGAAATGTTTGAGAAGTTGTTTATTCCCCCTCCTATAGACCTAGATCACATCCCCCTAGCAGATAAGGATTACAAGATCACAGAGCCGAAGTGTAAATTTGACTTCTTTGAATTACACTCTTTTCTAAAAGATATTTTCCTGGATCATAGCGACAAAGTTGGACTCTCGGAGTCCAATTTTTGTCTGTATATGTTCCCTCAAACCTACCACTTCCACGAATTTTACCTCAAATGCCAAGCTCGTTATTTGCCCAACCAAAGGGCCATCGTTTCCTCCTTTGGCGCAACCATGTTCACAATTACCCCTGAATCCATTGACCAGAGGCTACAAAGCCCAAGAAGTGACCCTGCAATCTCATTTTCCATCAAAGCCCTGAATGACCTGTACTAGAAGCTCACCTTCCCCCAAAGAGCCTAGATTTTTGAGATTTTTCTGCCAGAAGATGATCAATTTCCCAAGAAAAATCCCCCCTATCCATCCTCCATATTCTTTGTCAGGGCCAACCAGGTCATTTCCATCCTTTGTTACCTGTTACGATGCTTCTCAGATGACTGGGTAGATGAGCCTATCTTACGTTTTTTATCCATTTTTTCCACAAAAGAAAGAGCCACAATTCAATTTGATTTCAGTCAGTTTATGGATGATAACATACATGATCATCTTTTCAGGTTTTCAATAGAAGGACTGTTTAGATATTCCTCAGTCCTGGTATATTTTTTCTTGTTTTTTTTCAGTCAGACAGGTTTCCATCTACTCTTTAGAAATTAAACCAGGAAGGAAACCCATAGTCAGTGACCTCATGGATCTCACTAGTGAGGAAAAATTCAACTGAATTCATCTTCAAGAATTTCATAGACCAGCTATATAATCCAATTGTTTTTATGATGAACAACAGCATAGAGCCAAGGATCAATGAAGAAATTCATAGAATCCTTCATCTCTCAGATCTAGATAAGACACAGGATTGGTATTTATACCAAAACCACACAGAGATAAGAGTGTATGGATGTGAGATGGCACCTTACAGATTTCTCAAATACCTCCCTGTGAGGATATTTTCACTATAGTACATTATATCGATGGTCAATTCAGATGACATCCATTTTTTTGCAGTCAAGAAGAAACAATAGATAAAGATCAATACTAAGATTGGTCCTTTCATCTGCAATAATAGATCAATAGGAGAAGAGGCAGATAACCTCTTGAAATAGATGAGTTTCACTTAGATTTCCACTCAGAGTTCCACATGGTATTATGACCCATTTGGTGTCATTTCAAAGCTCAGAGTCAAACAAAGGAGTACTCCTTACGCTCATATACATAAGCCAAAAGTGGAGAAGTATATGAACCAGACAAAATGGAAAGAAAACACATTGCTATAAATAGAGGAACAACGTGCCCCTGTCACTGCTTCACATACCAACACACCTCAAATGAAAAAAGAAAAGAGAGAAAGAAAGGTGGTTTCCCCTTTAGTCAAAAAGCTATCATCTAAGGACTTCCAAGTTTACAAAAAAAGGGTTAAAATCAGTCATACACCAGACTTGCTCAAAGAAGGAGAAATGTAGTCCACCATAGTCATAGAGGGACCACATTCTTCATCCTTTTCAGACATTCAGTTCATAGTGTCCACATATTCATCTAAAAAATAGGCAGCCACCACTCTGTTAGTTGAATCATCTTATGAGAAAATAGAGTCAAATATTTTTGACAAATACAAACAGATCAAGTAGAGAGATGAGCTCCTCAACAACAACACATATGCTCATTTCTAGAAGCACACCTCCAGTACTCAACACATGTTGCTTTCATCATTCAACCCAGAGAAAGGAATAAATAAAATGGCATTCTTCCAAGCACATGTTCCTCATCCTAAGACAAATATAGATTATAATAAGACTTCCTTTGAGTTTGATGTAAAGGATGTCCATCTAGTAGACCAAATTGACATGCACAGACAGACAGAGGATATGATATTCTCTACCTTGACAACACCTCATTGACTGCTTCAAATTTATAGGTGTCCCTGAACAACATTTAGTCCCAATTGAATATGGAGAAAATCTATTCTTTGGCCAAAGACAACAAAATCAAATCACTAGAAGAATTGGTGTTGAATATTGGATATGACCCAACAAGTGTCAAGGCAACATAAGAGTTATTGAAGAAGAAGAATGTTGATATATCATCCTTGAGAAAGAAACTGAAGCTTCCAACTACAGAATATTCACAAGCCAAAGACGTGGATGAAACTGAAGTCCACAAAGAAGAAATGTTGAAGCTTATCATGGAACATAATACACAGATAAAGAAATGGAAAAATAAATGGATAAATTAATAAAAGAGAAGGAACAAAGTATAAATATGGCCATGATCCCATAGGAGGTAGTTTCTCTGACATGAATTAGGACAACAGAAGCATCTACATCATCAAAGATTCCATCAAAAATCCCAATACAAGTTTTAGATGCATCTAAGAAACATGTGAAGTCCATGGAAGACATGCCCCTCCAAGGGGAAGAGATCAAAAAACTGTAAGAAGAGGTAAAAAACCTGCAAGAGTTGAAGTCTATGTTCTAGGTCAGTCACCATGCAGAAATGCATCAGTCTCAAAGGTTTAGTCAACGACTATAGTTATTACAGAAAGAGACAGACATGGAAAAGACCTTAGCCCAAGCTAAGGAAAACATTTGGATTGATATCAGTAAGTCCATGGTAGAAATATGGCCATACATACAACTCATCTTTGAAAAACATGAATTGGTACATAAGGCCAAGGAAACAATTGAGAAAATCAAATAAGAGCTAGGAGAAACACCTATAGAGGTCAATGAACTCATCAGATTCCTAAACTCCAAAAACAAGTAGGAGTTAGAAGAAATGGAAATTGAATACGTTCCTTGAGATCAGGAAGGTCCTAACAAAGAAAGGGTTGATGTTGTAGTTAGAGGAAATGGCTCAAGTGATGGACATAGGAGTGAAAATATTTTTCAGTAAGTTTGAAGTACTACATAATAAAGGTCTTCCTGGACTATTAGTACTCAATGACAAGCTAATCACTCTTTCAGATTACAAACAGAAAATCAGTGCAGTGGCAAAGGACAGTTCCAAGTTTGCATGGATAGAGGGAAGCATTACTCTTAAATCTTTCCTAGAGACATTACAGTTGGACCTGAGTATTCAGCAAGAGATAAAAAATATCTTCATCACTAAGCCTACTTTTTCTATGTATACTGAAATGGGTGAGATATACAAAAAGTTACTCAAGGTTTCTATCCTAGGTAAAAAGAGATGGGAAGATCTATTCTCTTTACTTTAGTAAAGATAGTTTTGAAGTTTGAGTCAACATGGAGCAACCAGCCAAAGTCAAATATATGAGTCCCAATCCACTTCCACCAAATCAACACCAAGGATCCGAGCAAATCAACAAAATTCCTATATTTTTGTAATTTGAGATCTAATTAGTTAGATATTTCCTCCATTATATCCTAGTCGTTTATGACGGGATCTGTAGTAAATAGTTTTATAAATACTTCTTCCTTCGAAGTATTGAGGGTTGATTTTTGCACCGAGGAGCTATTGTGTATTTTTTCAAAGGATCGACCAGTAATAAAAAGGCTTGTTCACAGGATTCTTGTGTCATATTGTTGGTGATGTCTTTCTATCTTTGTTAAATGTTTTCTCTGTAATCATTTCATATATTTAAAATTCTAATCATTAAAATAAAGTCAATAGAACAAAATTTATCTTGTATACTATGCCTCTAGTTTTTTAATGATCTATATGTTTTCATATGAAACTGAGTGAAGGAATTCTTAACTACTCCTCTGCTTAGTGTACTTTCCCCTCTTATTCATCTCATTTAATATGAATAGATCCAATAGTTTTACTACCCTACCTTGTGAAGAAAACCTTATAAAAATATGAATCTGATCCTCATCTTTATATACAGACCCCATAGCCCAATGGAAAATTAAGCATTCTTTCAGCCAATTATTACAAACAAACAAAAAAATTTGAATTTTCATAACTAGCCTAACATTTAAAACTTAAACAAATCTAAATCATACAGAGAGATCCCTCTCTGAAGCTAGCAAGGATAGATCCCAGCTTCAATAGTGGTTTTGATAGTTACCTCTGTCAATTTCTTTTACCCTTATGCAAGCCCTAGAAATTACATTGTGATAACATAGTGGCGACCATATTGGGGAACTGAACAAATTTTCCAAATTTATGAATTGTCTTCCCTAAATAATAAAAATTTATTTCTGAACAATAAAAGATATAAATTTCAAGAGATAAATGTTTAGAGGTTGTTAAAATTTGTAAATAATTAATTAGGTTTCTAAAAGTTTAAGTTTGGGCTCCAAAATGAATTCATACTAGATCTCACCCTGATCCAGAACCTGTAAAAGTAGTAGATAATCCTAAAAATTTGGTTAGAAAAAGAAATAAAATAGAAATTCAAGGGAGTAGTTGTCCTCATCCTAGGGCCACCTCTCTTCCAGAGAAGTTTGTCACAATCCAGGACATCTAGTTTGATCTACCTTTTGAACATAGCCTTTTCATAACCAAATCTGAAAACTTTGTGGATGAAACCGTTTTAGATCAAGCTATCCTCCAACCTAGAACCCCTTAAAGACACTCTCTTGGAATAGATCTTGATAATCAATTCCTTCAAAACTTTGAAAATTTACAAGATCTAGCATCAAACTTTGATCAAGCTTTGCACAAAGCCTACATTCAGTAGTTTGTTGAACTTTTTTCCCTATCCATCTTTGCATCTTCTATCAATCCTCATTTGACTCATCTTATATCTTGCAGCTTTGCCTCTTCCACATATTCCACCACTTCTCCAACAATTATATAGGTTACCATCCAACCTACCATAGGTGTTCCTGCTTTCCAACCTCCTCCACTAATCATGGCAGCAAGATATGCTCCCCTTGTTTTGACTGCTCCCTTACATAATATTCCCCAAGATTATCAAACTAGGATTCCTCAATTTGATAGCACTATAAGTATGACTAAAAAACAACATGTTGACAAGATGAATGTCTTCTTTTACCTACAAGAGGTAGATGAGGAAGATTTCAAAATGAGGTTGTTTGCCCAAATTTTAATTGGTGAAATGAAAAAATGGTTCAAAAACTTACCAGCTACTAGCCTTCATGAAATTACTGCCTTTCACCAATCTTTTCTCAATAGATGGGAAGTAAATAAAAATCCACTTCAAATATTATCTAAATATCAAAGTATAAAAAAAAAACAAAGGGGAAAGTGTACATGATTATTGCACTCGATTTATAAATTTGTATAATGCAATTCCAACAAACATTCAACCTCCTCAAGGTTTATCTTTGATCAAATTCCCTGATGGTTTTGATGTTGACATGTCTTATCAATAAGAGAAAGAAACCCTGCAAATTTGGAATAAATGAAAAAATGTGTTGTGAGTGTAGAGGCAAATATATTGGCTAAGAGAGCTAGACAGAGAACAAAAAGGAGGGTAACTATCAAAGATGAACCATCCACTTCCACTGTTGATGCTAAAATAGACTCCTTAGTCGAAACTATGGAAAGAATGATCGAAAGACTAGACATTACTGATAGGAACCCACCAAGAGAAAGTCAACCTGGTCCTCAAATAAAAAATACTAATTTTAGGAGCAATCCTCCCCAAATTATACAAAGAGAACCTAGAGAACAAAGAGAATAGAGATTCCCTGATCAGTAGATTAGGCCACCTTTCCAAGAAAATTATGTTGATGAAGGGGAAGAAACAATTGAGGGAATTGATTATGTTCACATTAGTCTTATGGGAATAAATGATAATGATTCTATTTTTCTTACCCAAAAAGAACATGATATTTTCCTTCTTTTGCAAATTAAAGTTGATGAGCTAGAATAAAAACAACAAGCCTTTGAAAATGAAATAATGGAAGTTCATAGACAATATAACTTGAGAAGTAAAAGGTCCAATGATAATCCAACCAGGAAATTATTTGACTTTAAAAAGACAACATATACACTTGCCAAGAAATTTCCTGATAGCCCTCCAAAGAAAAATTCATAGGTCCCAACAAAAAGAATACCTAAATCTGTATTGAAAACAACTCAAATGGATGTTCCTTCCACCAACCATCCAAGAGATACTTCACAGAAGAATGTTTTTGAGAAAACAGATCTCCCTAATCAGAATAAAACTCCAACCTCATTCAGCTTAGAAAGTGAAATGGCTAAACTCAAAATACCTATTCCTCTAGTAGATTTAATGAACAAGAATGCTTAGAGATAACAGGTGATCAAAGCTCTGAACATAAATGTAGAAATGGGAACAAACACAGTAAACATTGATGATGATCAACCAAAGTTGTTATTTGGGCCTGAAGTTGATGGAAATTATGAAAGTGGCATTGTACCTCCTTTTTATGTTAGTTTAAATATTCATGACAACACTTTGCACAATTCCATGCTAGACTCTCGTGCTTCTCACAAACTTATTCCTAAGGCTTTCATAGAGAAATTGGGACTTTATATCACTAGACCTTACAAGGATTTATATTCTTTTGATTCAAGTAAAGTTAAATGCATAGGTCTAATCAAATATTTGTGTGTTGCTTTGGCACAAATCCCAGCCAAAAGCATGGTAATGGACATTGTTGTTGCAGACATACCTCCAAAGTATGGCATGTTATTGTCTCGTTGATGGGGAGCCAAATTACAGGGTACCCTACAGTTAGACATGACTTATGCCACCATCCCATTATTTGGTCAACATAGGAGATTATACATGGAAACACTGATGAAGTACATGGTCAATAGTAAAGAGAAACCACATAATTACCCTTTATATTTTATTCATTCTGATCTTGACTCCTTTATTTTATACAATGATGGAGACATGGAAAGACAAATTGCAAAATTGAAGGATGATGTTTATAATTTGGAGGAAAACAAAACAGTCATGGTACAATTTGATGAACAAAAAGAACCTATGTGGAGTTTAGACTTTAATGATGTTGTTAGAAAGGAAGGATCAAAATCTGGGGTGTGCGTTTCAAATTCAAAAGAAATATGTACAAAACCTCATTCCTACAAATTGAATTTTCAGTGTACCAATAATATAGTTGAGTATGAAGCTTTAATGCTTAGTTTGAAATTGTTAAAAAATCTTGGTGCCAAGAGAATTTCAATAAGGGTTGATTCTGAACTCATAATTAAACATATCAAAAGTGAGTACTCTTCTAAACACCCGAGACTTAGAGCATACAAAAATGTTGTTCTAGATTTCGTACAGTGCTTTACTGAATATGATTTGCAGGTGATTCCCAAAGGTCAAAACATACTTGTTGATGGTATGAATACTTCAACAACCACTTGTAAGATACAATTCCATCCAAATCACCAATATACAATTGAGGTGAAGTGTAGACCTGCTATCCCAAACAATATCAGGTATTGGCAAGTTTTTGGAAATGATGAATAGATTGAACATTTTTTGCAATCCAAGAATGAGTTTGAATGTGCAAATATTGATGTAGATAATGATGATGAAAAAGAAAATGTAAACAAGATAGATTTAGAAGAAATAAATGAAAAACAAGAAAATATGGATTTTTTGCAATTAAAGGATAATATTCTGCCTAGAGGATTAGTCCCATTGGAAGAATTGTTTGATTTCGATGAAGTAGCTAAAAAACCAAAAAATGAACCTGCTAGAAAAGAAGTTGAGGACTGTAATATAGGAACTAAAAAGGAACCAAAAATGATTAAACTGTCAAAATCTTTACCTCCTGCTAAGAATAAAATTTTTATAGAACTATTCAAAGAATTTATAGATATTTTTGCATGGAGACATGAAGATCTAAAATCTTATGATACCAACATTATACAACACAAAATTCCCATAAAAGAAGATCAGAATCATTTCAAACAAAAACTTAGGATAATTAACCCAAAGTTGATGGCTCTAATTGAAAAAGGAAATAAAGAAGATGTATGATGCTAAAATCATTGTCCCATTGATATTCTCTAAATGGGTGTCCAATTTAGTTCCAGCTAGAAAGAAGAGTGGAGAAATCAGATTGTGTATTGATTTAAGAAACCTCAATAAAGTCTCTCTTAAAGATAACTATCCATTTCCCAAAATGGACCATATTTTGTAGAAGGTAGTTGGACTCAGTAGAATTTCTTTGTTAGATGTTTTTTTTTGTTACAACCAAGTGTTAGTCCACCCCAATGATCAAGAGAAAACAACATTTACTACACCTTGTGGAACTTTCATGTATGTGAAAATGCATTTTGGTTTAATGAATGTTGGGGCCACATTTTAGAGAGCAATGGATATTGATTTTTGTATGAACTTGGAAGACTCATCGTTATATACCCAGATGACATAACAATTTAAAAAAAAAATGAAGAACACTTATTCCACCTTAGAAGAGTTTTTGAAAATTTTAGGAGATTTAGAATCTCACTAAATCCAATAAAAACATTGTTTGGTCTAGACGAAGGTAAATTGTTAGGACACATCATATCCAAGGATGGAATTAAAATAGATCCTAGCATAATTGAATCCATTCCAAAAATAGATCATCCTAGAAACATAAAAGAATTGTCGTCTTTCATAGGCAAAATAAACTTTCTAAGAAGATTTATGATCCAGATTTTATGATCATAATGAAATGAATACATACTATTAATAGGTGCTTATCATAGAATAACAGAGATACAATAAAATTGGTTTTCTATTCAATAATGAAATAAGATGAAACTGTAAAATGCAGCGGAAACAAGCTTGCTGGAATGGTGGCGGCTTATCTATGAGAAGAGATGTGATGGTTGCACTCATTCGCAAGAAGATCATTACAATGAGGCTCTAAAGGCCTTTTTACCATAAGCAGGAATTCCAAAAAACATAGACATCCAAAAACCTAACCCTAGGAGATGAAGCACCAAAAGTCATGTGGGCCCCGTTAGGGTAAGTTAGTACATCAACTTCCCGGGGTTGTAACTTTTGCATACGATCTTCGTTTTAGGTGTATGATAGCTCGTTGGAAAGGTATCATCGAGGAAATTAATTTTGGGGGAAACATATAAGGAAATTTCATGTTGCTCCCCCATTTCCCAAAAAACGTCGTTTAGGGCCTCCAAATGACTCCATAAGTGAAAACTGCTAAGTAAATTACCAAAATTGCGAGAAAACTGTTTTGAACCAATTGGAAAAGGTGGGTGGCCACTGATATCCACCTGGATCAAAGAGATACTTCCACCAACCATTCCAAAGATACTTCATAGAAGAATTTGGTTGAGAAAATAGATCTCCCTAATCAGAATAAAATTCCAGCCTCATTTAGCCTAGAAAGTGAATTGGCTAAACTCAAAATACCTATTCCTCTAACAAAGTTAATGAAAAAGAATGATTACAGATCATAGGTGATCAAAGATATGAACATAGAGGTAGGAATGGGAACAAAAATAGTAAACATTGATGATGATCAACCAGAGTTGTTATTTGGGCCTGAAGTTGATGGAAAATCTGAAAGTGGTGTTGTACCTCCTTTTTATGTTAGTTTAAATATTCATGACAACACTTTGCACAATGCCATGCTAGACTTTGGTGCTTCTCATAACCTTATGCCTAAGGCTTTCATGGAGAAATTGGGACTTTATATCACTAGACCTTACAAGGATTTATATTCTTTTGATTCAAGTAAAGTTAAATGCATAGGTCTAATCAAATATTTGTGTGTTACTTTGGCACAAATCCCAGCCAAAAGCATGGTAATGGACATTTTTGTTGCAGACATACGTCCGAAGTATGGCATGTTATTGTCTTGCTGATGGGGAGCGAAATTACAGGGTACCCTACAGTTGGACATGTCTTATGCCACCATCCCATTATTTGGTCAGCAGAGGATATTATTCAGGGAAACATTGATGAAGTACATGGTCAATAGTCAAGAGAAACCACATAATTATCCTTAATATTTTTTTCATTATGATCTTGAATCCTTTATTTTATACAATGATGGAGATATGGAAAGACTAATTGCAAAATTGAAGGATGATGTTTATAATTTGGAGGAAAACAAAAAAGTCACGGTACAATCTGATGAACCAAAAGAACCTCCGTGGAGTTTAGACTTTGATGGTGTTGTTAGCAAGGAAGGATCAAGAGCTGGGGTTTGGGTTTCAAATTCAAAATAAATATATAAAGAAACTCATTCCTACAAATTGAATTTTCAGTTTACCAATATTATAGCTGAGTATGAAGCTTTAATGCTTGGTTTGAAATTGTTAAAAAATCTTGGTGCCAAAAGAATTTCAATAAGGGGTGATTCTGAACTCATAATTAAACAGATCAAAGGTGAGTACTCTGCTAAACACCCGAGACTGAGAGCATACAAAAATGTTGTTCTAGATTTCTTACAGTGCTTTACTGAATATGATTTGTAGGTGATTCCCAGAGGCCAAAGCATACTTGTTGATGGCTTGGATACTTCAACAGCCACTTGTAAGATACCATTCCATCCAAAATGCTAGTATACAGTTGAGGTGAAGTGCAGACC
This sequence comes from Picea engelmannii, assembly GCA_009831015.1. Lineage (NCBI taxonomy): Eukaryota > Viridiplantae > Streptophyta > Pinopsida > Pinales > Pinaceae > Picea > Picea engelmannii. The sequence continues at coordinate 537,937 of ML787502.1, forward strand.
TATTGTCCCAAACAATATTAGGTATTGGCAAGTTTTTGGAAATTATGAACAGATTGAAGATTTTTTTCAATCAAAGAATGAATTTGAATGTGAAAATGTTGATGTAGATAATGATGATGAAAAAGAAAATGTAAAGAAGATGGATTTAGAATAAATAAATGAAAAACAAGAAAATATGGATTTTTTGCAATTAAAGGATAATATTCTGCCTAGAGGATTAGTCCCATTGGAAGAATTGTTTGATTTTATGATGTATCTAAAAAACCAAAAATTGAACCTATTGGAAAAGAAGTTGAGGACTGTAACATAGGAACTGAAAAGGAACCAAAAATGGTTAAACTGTCAAAATATTTACCTCCTGCTAAAAAACAAAAATATATAAAATTATTCAAAGAATATATATATATTTTTGCATGGAGATATGAAGATCTAAAATCTTATGATACCAACATTACACAACACAAAATTCCCATAAAAGAAGATCAGAATCCTTTCAAACAAAAACATAGGAGAATTGACCCAAAGTTGATGCCTCTAATTGAAAAGGAAATAAAGAAGATGTATGATGCTAAAATCATTGTCCCATTGAGATTCTCTAAATGGGTGTCCAATTTAGTTCCAACCAGAAATAAGAGTGGAGAAATAAGACTGTGTATTGATTTCAGAAACCTCAATAAAGTATCTCTTAAAGATAACTATCCCTTTCCCAAAATGGACCATATTTTGTAGAAGGTAGTTGGACTCGGTAGAATTTCTTTGTTAGATGGTTTTTTTGGTTACAACCAAGTGTTAGTCCACCCTCATGATCAAGAGAAAACAACATTTACTACACCTTGGGGAACTTTCAATGTATGTGAAAATCCATTTTGGTTTAATGAATGTTGGGGCCACATTTAAGAGAGAAATGGATATTTCTTTTGTGGATGAACTTGGAAGATTCATCGTTATATACCTGGATGACATAACATTTTTTTCAAAAACAGATGAAGAACACTTAATCCACCTTAGAAGAGTTTTTGAAAAATGCAGGAGATTTGGAATCTCAATAAATCCAAAGAAAACATTGTTTGGTCTAAAGGAAGGTAAATTGTTAGGATACATCATATCCAAGGATGGAATTAAAATAGATCCTAGCAGAATTGAATCCATTCAAAAGATAAATCATCCCGGAAACATAAAAGAATTGCATTCTTTCATAGGCAAAGTAAACTTTCTAACAAGATTTATCCCTAACTTGGCAGAACTTCTCATAAACATAACAAATATGTTGAAAAAAGATAGAAAAAATAAAATGGACCATAGAGGCAAACCATTCCTTTGATTAGGTGAAACATTCCTTGACACAATCCCCTCTACTTATCAATCCTGATTATACAAAAGATTTCCTCCTGTTCTCTTTTTCCTCTGAGCATATGATTGTTATAGCAAGATTTGCCTCACCATTGATATAAGCACAGAGGGCCTTTTTCCATTTCCCTATGAGACTTGTCATCCCTTTTTGATGAATCCAGAGATAAAAATACATATTTTTCCACATATATGCACCCTATCTACTATACAACATGCGTATATGCAGGTTGCTCCACTACAACCAACATACATCGTGCCAGAAAATACAAAAATGAAGTCGGGTTTCCATGTCACGACAGGAGATCTCTGATCCTTGGCCTTCCATATACTGGAAACGTTCTGACTCGGCCCTTTAGTTGTATTTTGAAGGCTATAAGAAAAAAATTCCGAGCTATGGAAAAAAAGGATAAAGCATTCAACTTTGAGAGCAAAGTTACTCCAGAGAAATTGCTTCATATTAAGTCTTCGTCCCTTTGTCCCTCAAGTATGAACACATTTTTCAGCCCCCAAGCTCTTTCCCTATTGTTGAGAGAACCTCATTGTCTCTTTTCTATGAGCTTTCCTTTGGTGGAGGATTGAAGTGGTGGAGGCCCAGTTGGAAGGAACTTGGTTTCTTGGTTTCGAACCGTGTCGATATGGAAGCCTGTAATGTTTTCACGTTTGTTGATCATCTATTAATAGAAATACTCCTTTCCCATCCAATTGGTATCGTGAAAATATATGATTATTATCCATGGGCATATTTATAATGTTTATTAATGGATTATTCTATATAATGTGCTAACCCCTTTATGTTATCACTATATACTTTCTATGCTTGTTTGTTGAGAACGCGTTGCAGGTACAAAGCTTTGGGTCAAAGTACTCAACGGTGGAACATCATTAAACATTGGAATGAGGTAGGATTATTCCTTATCTCACTTGCACATTGGTTTATACAACATATGTTGGAATTGAGTAGATTTTTGCAGTCATACCTGTCTGTTGTGGTTTACCCTTGCCATAGCAAGTTTTTTCCTTGTAACAACCATTGCAACAATTATTTTGCAGAAGAATAGTGAAGGCCATAAACAACCTATTTATTTCTTCAGTAAATCCTTGAGAGATGTTGCATTGAATTATAACATCATGTAAAAGCAATCTTTTTCTTTGGTGAAAGAAATTAAAGATTTCAGAGTATATATTCTCCACTCACACATTATTTCTTATGTCCCAAATGTTGTGGTGAAAGATATTCTAACTCAAGATAGTCCAGATGGAAGAAGGGGTAAATGTATTGTTTTTATCCTTGAGTATGACATTGAGATCAAACCAACCAAGCTTATCAAGGGTCAAGGATTAGGCAAACTGATGGCTGAGTCCAACTTTCATGCTTTGGATATTAATTTTCTAGCTGCAGTTGACGAACAAGAAGAGCAGGCGACTCCACAAGTTAAAGATGTTTTCTCAACCTCTCCCTAGTATGGAGACCTTTTTTTTTTTACATCACTTACAAGATCCTCCTAGTTTAACTAAAACTAAAGCTAGATTTTTTAAACTCAAAGCTATGAAGTATTGTATTTTAAATGGAAATTTGTATTGTAAAGATGTTGGAGATATTCTACTAAATTGTTTGTTGAAAGATGAAGTTGATAAAGCTTTGCAGGAATTCCATGAAGGAGATTATGGTGGACATTTGAATTGGAGGACCACTGCCAATAAAATTCTTAGAGTTGGTTTCTACTAGCCATGTTTGTTTGTATATGTCCACAAGAAAGTGACTTCCTGTCATAAGTGTCAGATCTTTGAAGGGAAAAGGAAACATATACCTTTACCTTGAAGCCAATTTCAGTTGAATCTCCATTTCAACAATGGGGTTTGGATTTCATTGGAGAAATACATCCACCATCATCATGCCAACACAAGTGGATTCTCACTGCCACTGATTATTTCACCAAGTAGATTGAAGTTGTACCCACTAGGCAAGCCATTGATGTTGTGATCATTAATTTTTTGGAAACTAATATTCTTTCTATATTTGGATGTCCCAGGAAAATTATCACAGATAATGTAGCTGCATTCAAATAAAAAAAGATGATAGATTTTTGCAGCAAATATTAGATCACCTTAGGACACTCTACAACCTATTACCCTCAGGGCAATGGATTGGCAGAGTCTTCAAATAAGAGTTTGGTCAACATAATCAAGAATTTGTTGCAGGATAACCAAAAATAATGGCACAATAAGTTGGTACATGCACTATGGGGAGACAAAATTACTACAAAGAGGTCAATTGGTATTTCCCCATACCAGTTGGTCTATGGAATGGATGTTGTCTTTCCTACTTCTTTAGGTGTCTGTGTCATGAAATTACTGTAGGAAGTACATGTATAACCAAATGAAATCCAAAGAAGAATTAATCGAACTATATAGTTGCAACAATCCAGAGAAGAGGTATACAACCAAACTTAGGTGATTTAGGAAAATACCAAGAAAATATATGATAGAAGGACCAAGGCTGATGACTTTCAAATAGGAGACAAAGTATTGAAATGGGACTCAAGGAATGAATAAAAGGGAAAGCATGGAAAATTTGAGAATCTATGGAAAGGTCCATTCACAATACATGCCTATAGAGGAAGCAATGCATTTTTTTATCAAAGATATGGATGGAGAAAATATTCCAGGAGGACCTATCAATGGAATAATGCTCAAGCACTATGTTTCATAGGAATGAAAGTTTTTCTCACCCCTTTCATTGTGAATACCATTTTACTTTTTATGTCAGGTGTGGGTGACTTTTTTTAATGGTTGAAGCCCGAAGACAAGGCCCTAAGCCTCTTATCAGTGTCACTAGATTTACATTTACAATAAAACCAATCAGAAAGCATAAAGTAATAGAGAAGAGGATTCAAGGAAACAGGTAGCTGGTTCTTGGAACCTCACAAGAAGAGAGCCATCCGCAAGTGGATCCATTGTTATAACCCTATATTTCATAGTATCACTTGGTGATTATAATTTCTTCCTCTAGTCATATTTCATTGTAAATAATATTTTATTCTGCAAATGATTTACAAAAAGAAAAGAAAAAGATAAAAAATAGAAAAAATGAAAAGAGGGTATAATATATATATATATATATATATATATATATATATATATATATATATATACAACCCCATGAAAAATAAATTTGGTTTGAATCATACTGTATAATCATGATCAAATGTTTGGAATTTATGTTGAAAGGTTAGAGAATAAGTTTGGTCAAACAATTTAATCTTGGCCAAATAAAATAGGTTAGTGAATAAGTTTCGTTAAACAGTCTAATCTTGGCCAAATTAGTGATGTTGGAGTAATAATTAATCCAACAATATGATTTGGATTAATACATTAGATGCCTAGGTTAGTTGATAGGTTAGAGTTTTTATATCAATAAAAGTTGAAAGGGATTGTTAAAATACCCTTTGTTTGCTTAAATTTGGTATTTCTCGCTTAGGAAAATAAGACCATGGTGTAAAAGTGGAAAAGGTAAGCTTAGTGCTACCCATTATATATTTTATCCTAAGTTTCTAACGGATAAATTTTTTTTTTCGTATAGTGACTAATTTTTGCACAAGTTATCAATGACGACATCCAACAACACCTAGATCAATGGTCCTAAGAGAATTTCGGAACCCCCCCGGACCTTTTTTCATTTAACGGTGGGGGGGGTCTGAAAACGTGGTTTCCCCTGCACTGGACCCACCTAACGTGGTTCTCTCACAACGTTTCGGACCCCCCCCCACTCAAATACACTTACCACCTACCCCCCCTCCAGAATCCTACCAAACCACTACCCAATGTCGCTCACCTCACTCCACCATTATACCCCATTTCCACCTATCATATGTGACATCCCACATATCGATTAACCAATCAATTCACTCCCCATGACTGTTAACTGCCCCGTCACCACCTCCTGCCATAACATACACCTCCATTGCAATGTAAAATCTCGTTTCTTCACCCTATAACACTATTTTTCAATGAAGACACTGTGGACACCGCACCAAAACAAGATTTCAAGTCAACTTCCACAATTGCTCACCATCAACAGGTGCAAATTCACCTGGAAAATTATTGTCCACCATTACTCTACCTTAAATATTTATTAATCATGGCTCCCAAAGCCAAATTCGATGAAATTTCTAAGAATCGTTTCTTCCCCCTCCTATAGACTTGGATCACATCCCCCTAGAAGATAAGGATTACAATATCATAGAGCCGAAGTGTGAATTCGGCTTCTTCGAATTACACTCTTGGCTAAAATATATCTTCCTGGATCAAAGCGATGAAATTGGACAATGGGAGTCCAATTTGTCTCTGTATATGTTCCCTCAGACCTACCACTTCCTTGAATTTACCCTAAAATTCCAAGCTTGTTATTTGCCCAGCCAAAGGGCCATCGTTTCCTCCTCTGGAAAAACCTTGTTCATAATTAACCCCGAATCCATTGACCAGCTGTTGAAAATCCCAAGAAGCGACCCTAGAATCTCATTTTCCATCGAAGCTCTGAATTACCTGTACCAGAAGCTCACCTTCCCCCAAAGAGCCCATATTTTCAATATTTTTCTGTCAGAAGACGCTCAATTTCCCAAGAAACATCCCCCCTATACATCCTCCATCTTCTCTGTCAAGGACAACGAGATATTTTCCATCCTTTGTTACATGTTAGGATACTTCTAAGATGAATGGGTATATGAGCCTATATTAGGTTTTTTATCCAATTTTTCCACAGAAGAAAGAGCCAAAATTCAATTTGATTTCAGTCAGTTTTTGGCTAATAACATACATCATCAAATTTTCAGGTTTTCAACAGAAGGAATGTTCAGATATTCCTCAATCCTAGTATATTTGTTCTTTTTTTTTTGGTCAGACATGTTTTTGTGTGCTCTTCAAAAATTAAACTAGGGAGGAAACCCACAGTTAGTGACCTCATGGACCTCACTAGTGAGGAAGAAATCAACTAAATTCAACTTCAAGGAATTCATAGACCAGTTCTATCATCCAGTTGTTTGTATGTTGAACAACAACACAGAGCTAAGGATCAATGAAGAAATTCAGAGAGTCCATCTCCCAGATCTAGCTAAGACAGGGGATTGGTATTTATACCAAAACCACACAGAGATAAGAGTGTATGGATGTGATATTCCACCTTACAGATTGCCCAAATACCTCCATGTGAGGATATTTTCACTATAGTACATTAGACAGATGGTGAATTTAGATGACATACATTTTATTGCAGTCAAGAAGAAACAAAAACTAACGATCAATACTCAGATTGGCCCTTTCATATGCAACAACAAATCAACAGGAGAAGAGGCAGATAACCTATTGAAACATATGAGTTTCACTCAGAGTTCCACATGGTCTTATGAACCATTTGGTTTCATTTCATAACTCATACTCAAACAAAGGAGAACTCCTTATGCTCATATACAGAAGCCAAAAATGGAGAAGTATATGAACTAGAAAAAATGGCAAGAAAATGCATTGCTAGAAACAAAGGAACCACTTGCCCCTGTCACTGCTTCACATACCAACACACCTCAAATGCAAATATAAAAGATAGCAAGAAAGGAGGTTTCCCCTTCAGTCACAGAGGTATCAACTGAGGAATTCCAAGTTTATAGAAAAAGGGCCAAAACCAATCATGCACTAGACTTGCTCAAAGAAGGAAAAATGCAGTCCAGCATAGTCAAGGAGGGACCACATTCTTTGGCATTTTCTGACAGTCAGTTCATAGTGTCCACATATTCATCTAAAAAATAGACAAACACCACTCTATCAACTGAATCATCTCATGAGCAAACATAGTCAAATAGTTTTGACAAATCCAAACAGATCAAGAAGAGAAATGATCTCCTCAACAACAACACATATGCTTAGTTCTATAAGTAGACCTCCACTTCTCAACATAGGTTGTTTTTGTCATTCAACATAGAGAGAGGAAGAATGAAAATGACATAATTCCAAGAACATGTTCCTCATCCTAAGACAACTATAGATTATAAGAAGACTTCCTTTGAGTTTGATGTAAAGGATGTCCATTCAGTGGACCAAATGAACATGAACAGGTAGACAGGAGAGATGATATTCTCTACCTTGAAAAAAACCTCATTGAATGCTTCAAAGTTATAGGTGTCCATGAACAACATTCAATCCAATTGAAGCTGGAGAAAATCTCTTCTTTTGCCAAAGACAAAAAAATCAAATCACTAGAAGAATTGGTGTTGAAGATTGGGTATGAACCAACAAATGTCAAGGAAGAAGAAGATATATATTGAAGAAGAATGTTGATATAGCATCCTTGAGAAAGAAACTGAAGCTTCCAACTATAGAAGGTTCACAAGCCAAAGAGGTGGCTAAAACTGAAGGTCACAAAGAAGAAATGTTGAAGCTTATCATGGAACAAAATGCATAGATAAGAGAAATGGAAGCAAAAATGGATAAATTAATAAAAGAAAAGGAACAAAGTGTATAGATGGCCATGATCCCACTAGAGGTAGACCCTCTGATAGGAATTAGGACAACAAAAGAATGTACATAAGAAGATATTCCATCAGCAATCCTAGTACAAGTTTTAGATGCATTTGAGAAACTTGTGAAGTCCATGGAAGACATGTCCCTCCAAGGGGAAGAGAACAGAAAATTGCAAGAAGAGGTAAAAAAACTGCAAGAGCTTAAGTCTATATTCCAGGTCAGTCATGATGTAGAAATGCATGAGTCTCAAAGGCTTAGTCAACAACTAAAACAGTTACAAAAATATACTGTCATGGAAAACACTATTGGAAAATATTTAATAGACAGCGAATGCTTGTCATTGATGGCAACAGTGAAGATGACATGAGAAAAACAAGTTTGTAATTGACAGGAAAACAGAAGATAAGTACAGAGAGGTGAATGATCGAAAGCAGTGAAAGATCGAAGGAAACGAAAGTGTGTGAAGAAGAATCTCTGATCGTTGAAGAGGGAGACAGATCTCAGTCGTCAGATCCGAGCGCAAGTTTTGACCACCGTTGGATCGAAGAGAACCTGCACAATCTTTAAACTGCAAGGAGAAGTGGGTGTAATCACAATATGCGAAATCGCGATTGAATCTAGACCGTCAGATCAAGAAATAACCTGGACCGTTGATTACAGCCCGTATCGGAGTTTCGTGAATCGAGATTTGAAACAAATGAAACAAGAACCCCGATTTCGCGATATGCGATATCGCGATTCAATCGCAGCCATCAATTCAATATCAGACCTGGACTGTTGATCAAACTCCACATCGGAGTTTCGCGAATCGCGACATAGAGATGTAAAGAACACAATGCAATAGGAATGTCGATTTCGCGATATGCGATATCGTGATTCAATCGCAGCCGTAAAGACAAGATCCGATCTGGACCATTGATCTAATCCATTATCGGAGTTTTGTGAATCGCGATATGGAGGGGCAGAAGAAACTATGCAACATTTATGAAATTGCGATAGGCGAAATTGCGATGTAACAACAATCGTCAAATCAAGAAGTGATCTGGACCATTGATTCGACTTCTTTACTGAATGTTGAGAATCGGGAATTCGAGTTGACAAAAACACCAATCATCTAGAGTGTCGAAATCACGATGAGTAATATCCCAACTTAATATGAACCGTCAGATCTAGATATAATCTGGATCGTTGATCTGATTTCATTATGGAATTTCGCAGATCGGGATTTGGAGGTGACAGGAACATTGAACATAAGGAATTACGAATTCGCGATATGCGAAATCGCGAAAGTGCCTTTCACATAAAGTCTTGGTCACAGCCCTTGGTCACGAGAAGAGAAGGAGTCAGTCTAGATAAGCTCCATTTCGGAGTTTTGGAGATCGCGACATGCAGTGTCAAGACACTTGGGCACAGGAATGCCGAAATGCCGAAATCTGTTTTAAAAAGGCAAGAATAATAAAGGTCATCCAACGATGTGGATAAAGCTTGAATGTAATCAGAGGGTTATTGTTCTTTCTCATAGATTAACTTTTCAGTTACAAATCCGTTAGTGAAACGGACTCATGATTGCAAATTAGTTGTCGATCAATTGGCGTTTCGGTTGGCTGGACAGTTGTCATCATTTTTCCCAAGGAGTTGGGAAGTTGAAACGTTGTGCTCGTGTGTATAAAAGAAGACGAAACAGACTGTGTGAGGTTGGTTGTTCTGGACAGGAAAGGAATGAAACAGTAAGAAAGAATATAGAAGAGGAAAGGAAGCACATGTGTAGAGTGAAATGGAACGCAGAGAAGAATAGTAGAGCAAGAGAAAACACAGAGAAGAATAAGAGAACGAGTTGAAGAAGAGAAAAATGAGAGTATGAGTTGATGCAGAGCAGACCTTCTGAACAGACAGATGAAGAGAAGATTTGCAGAACAGTTTGTGGAAGATCAGACTTACAGAACAAAGAAAGGAAGGTAAGAATTGAGTTATCTGAGTAATTGTCTGTGTATTCATTATTTGATATTCAAGGGAGGTTGGGAGGTGCTCGGGAGGACTATTGTCCTCAGAGGTTCAAGTGGGAGCTTGAACATAGGAAGTTGTATCTTCCATCTGGTTGTAGCCAGAGAAACTAGGGTGGCGGGGTGGTGCTAGGGAGAACAAGTGTTCTCTGTTATACAGGTTGAAGCTTGTGTAACAAGAAGTTGGTGCTTCCATCCAGTTGGTGCTGGAACATTCAGGAAGTTGGTGCTTCCATCCAGTTGGTGCTGGAATATTCAGGGAGTTGGTGCTTCCTTCTAGCGGGTGCTAGAGAAATCAGAGAGTTGGTGCTCTCAAACAAGTTGCAGTTTGTAAAACAGAGGTAGCAGCCTTGGTGCTCAATTGTAAATGATGTACAAAACTGAAAAAGACTACCTATCATTTCGAAGAAGAAGAGGTTTTCTCCCTTTATGGGTTTCCTCGTGAAAATCTGTCTCTGTGTGTACTTTATGTGTGACTGATGATCTTTACTTTTACTGTCTGTATGTTGTATATTGTTGATGATCACTTGAAGGAAGATTAATAATATTTAAAAGGTATACAAAATTTTAAGCTCATAAACAACTGATTCACCCCCCCCTCTCAGTTGTTTTAGTATTTCCATCAAATACCTTAGCCCAAGCTAAGGAAAACATTTGGATTGATATCAACAAGTCCATGGCAGAAATATGGCCATCCATATAGATCATCTTTGAACAACATGAATTGGTACATAAGGCTAGGGAATCAATTGAGAAAATCAAGAAGAGCTAAGAGAAATACCTACAAAGGCCAATGGACTCATCAGATTTCGAAACTCCAAAAACAAGCAGGAGTTAGAAGAACTAGAAATTAAAGACAGAATAGAGACCATCCTTGAGATCAAGAAGTTCTTGACCAAGAAAGGATTGTTGTTGTAGTTAGAGGAAAAGGCTCAAGTGATGGACATAGGAGTGCAGAGACTTTTCAGTAAGTTTGAAGTACTAAATAAGAAAGTTCTTCCTGGACTATTAGTACTCAATGACAAGATAATCACTCTGTCAGATTACAAACAGAAAATCAGTGCAGTGGAAAAGGACAATTCCAAGTTTGCAGGGATACAGGGAAGACATTATAGTTGGACCTGAGTATTCAACATGAGATAAAACATATCTTCATCACTAAGACTACTTTTTCTAAGCACACTAAAATGGATGAGATGTACATAACGTTACTCAAGGTTTCCATCCCAGGTAAAAAGAGATGGGAAGATCTATGCCATTTACTTGAGTAAAGACATTTTTGAGGTTCGCGTTAGCATGGAGTAGCCAACCAAAGTCAAATATATGAGTCCCCAACCATTTCCACCAAATCAACACCAAGGATCCGAGAAAATCAACAAAATTCCTATATTTTTGCAATTTGAGATCTAATTAGTTAGATATTTCCTCCATAATATCCTAGTCATTTATGACACGATCTGATGTAAATAGTTTTATAAATACTTCTTCCTTCGAAGTATTGAGGGTTGATTTTTTCACCCAAAAGATATTGTGTAATTTTTCAAAGGATCGACCAATAATAAAAAGGCTTGTTCACAGGATTCTTGTGTCAGATTGTTGTTGATGTCTTTCTATCTTTGTTAAATGTTTTCTATGTAATCATTTCATGTATTTCAAATTCTAATCATTAAAATAAAGTCAATAGAACATAATTTATCTTGTATACTTTGTCTCTGTTTTTTTAATGATCTATATGTTTTCATCTGAAACTGATTGAAGGAATTCTTAACTGCTCCTCTACTTAGCGGACTTTCCCCTCTTTTCCCTCTTATTCATCTCATTTAATCTGAATAGATCCAACAATTTTACTACCCTTCCTTGTGAAGAAAACCTTATAAAAATATAAATATGATCCTCATCTTTAAATATAGATCCCATAGCCCAATGGAAAAATAAGCATTCTTTTAGCCAATTATGACAAAAAACAAACAAATTCGAACTTTCATAACTAGCCTAACATTTAAAACTTAAACAAATCTAAATCATTCAGAGAGATCCCTCTCTGAAGTTGGTAGGGCTAGATCATAGCTTCAAAAGTGGTTTTGATAGTTACCTCTGTCAATTTCTTGTACCCTTATACAACCTCTAGAAATTACAGAGTGATAACAAGTACTATATATAGCAAATATTTCAGTAGCATGCATGCATATTAATAATATTGAACTATTAGAACCAAATAGTAAAATTCAGAAACATAACCTCAAAAAAATTGAGAATTATACGATATTTAACTGTACACATGGTACCTATGATGCAGGTGATTTGTCCATCCCAGATGGACATTCCCTAGCATCGCCTAGTCCGAAATCCTGTAGACACACAAGAACATTAAAAATTGTAGGATTCCATAAAATAAAGAAATGATGATGGTGAATTTATCAATTGTGATGCATACCTGTGTTTGGAGTGCGCCCAATGAGCATGTTGCCTCTGTTGTTGCATCAATGGTGGGGATAGGCACTGATGCGTCCATCGGTGTAGAGGGTCTACTGCTCGGATTTAACAACTACAAAACAACATACAATAAAAAAATCTATATAAATACACATAATACAAAATAAATATATAATGATGAAGAACATAGAGAGGGTTAAGATACTAACCTCCTCCATAAAGCTATGTTGTCCACTGGGCTCTATAGGCCCATAGCTTGTCTTCCCACAATTTGATCATCTATGATATTCACATGGATGAGTTTTATGTCCATGTTCCCTATCCTCACTATACTTTGTTGTGCATGTTGAAGCTCCAACCCCTCTATCATTGTCACTGGAAAACACCTCCTGTTGATATAGTGCAACAAGGCTACTTTGTTGCACAAGGCTATGAATCAATGATGAAATGACTATTTTTACCTCTTGCAAGATCTATGCAACATGAGCATGTTGGGTATGGGGGTCAAGACTTCACCTGGGGGATGACGACCTAACATGGGATCATGCCTAGAATGCTCTCGGTCTTGTGTGGACCCTCCACCCACCCCCTGGAAGTCACCCATGTCAAAGTAGTTGACATGGTTACCCAAAATAAACCCATCCCATAATTTGATTAGAAAATATAAGGGCACCTCCCTATTATTGTAGGGAGATTTATCAAATACCATATACCACCCATGGAGAGACATTTCTTAGTTAATGGTAGTTCTTGTCCATTTCTAGGATCCCTAAAAATAGTCTATATTATTTTTTTTGAAATTCTCAAGTCTTTGACTTGGTTTTTGTCCAAACCAGTGTTATAGTACTCATACATTATTTTCCTATAATCAGAAATAGAGGTCAATTTCCCTTGGGAACTTGTAATGGAATTCACAATGATGTTCAAAAAAGGGGCTAGGGAGACTTTCCCAGGCTCTCTAGTGTCCCTTAATTATTCCTCAAGGGTTCTTAATATGACCAACCCCTCATAAATTTAACTATTTACATTGGGTGGTTGTTGTGGTTTGGGTTTTTTCTCTTCTTGGTTTTCTTCTAAGTGATTTACATTGTCTCCTGGTTCCATTTTATTATATATGCTACAATTTATTAAACCAAGACTGTGATTTGGTTTCTTGGACCAAACTAGTGCTATAGTACTCATACATTCTTTCCATATAATCAGAAATAGAGGTCAATTTTTGTAACATCCCGGTTCTAACCCTTATAAACTATAATGTATTATGTAATTATGACTTAGGCTGGTGAGCCAGTAAAGTTTAAAAGGAGCTAGAGTGCCCAAGAAATGTAACACTTCCTATAAATTAATAAATTACACCGCTGGCTGCAAGACCGACAAGGACAAAATAGATAGGGGGATATGATTCCACGAGAGAGGGGGCTTGAGGGGCTAAGTCTTGTTATTAGTATTTTATTTACCCATAATTGATTTTATGGAGAAGAGGGGGTTACATGAGCTTCTTGGGAGGGAGACCATGTGGCTCTTGTCTTCATGTAATTATTTAAACATCCCTTGGGGGATGTTTTGGGGTTGTTCTTCCCGTGGTTCATCCTCTTCTCACTAGTTCACTCATTCCTCTTCCTCTTCAATAACTACTTCTAGTTCATGTGCTCTTGGGCTAAGCATGGAAATGAATGGTAGGAAGGGGAGAGCCATCATTGAATTGCTGTAATAATTTACTGATCATTCCCAGAGGGAATGGATGCCTGTGTGCATGAACTTGATGGAAGTTCGGATGGAATTGTCCATAGCTGAGAGTCCTTGGAATTTCCAGTAGGGATATTTCTTGACTAGTTGCACTGGAGCCCTAGAGAGAAATGGAACAACCTGAGGGACTACATTGCATATAAAGGTGTTCATTTCTTGGGGTTGTGCAGGTTGAGGGGGAAAGAGAGATGGAAATTAGGATTGTTGTGAGGTTGGGAAACCTAAGAGATACTTAGCCAATTACTGTGTATTTAGACTTGGCTTAGGACCCATCCTTGTGGATTCATATCCCTAGCTCGGGGATGACCTGTTGTTGAGAGTGAATGAACAACAATGTCTATGGTTGGGAGGAATGTCCTTGGACTGTAGCCAATTGGTGAATGTTTACTTTCAAAGATAAGTACTCTCTGTGCTTTCTGTTTAATGTATTCTGTTGTGTATTTAATTATCTATGAGATATGTATTTTAATGTGCCTTCTTGCTAGTTATTTGTTGTGCATGGAACGTTGTTTATCTCTTTTATGCTGTGGCATGGATATTGTCTTGCATGTGGTGTGCATGCTCCTAACATTGTTGAGAAACCCTTTTCCTTCGAATTAGAGATCAAAGAACTGAGTCTTGGGACTGTAGCATGCCTAGCCTGTGGGTGGTTGGGTGTGTTGTAGCATGTTTAAGTGGTGTATCCCGACCTCTAGGTGGTCAGGTATGTTATAGATTGGTATCGGAGGGAGGTTGAAACATCAGTTTGGTATGGGTCGGGTTTGTTGGTAAGAGTTTCATGGTTGAGATCAAATTTTGACCGTGAAGTTGAAAATATCAAGAGGAATGGCATTGCAAAATATGCGTAGGAGTTAGAACGCCATAGATCCTTTATAAGGGTTCTAAGGATCATGAATAGCCTCTTTGAATTCAGGAGAGATCACCACTGTGGGATTAAGAGATATCCGGGATCGTTGGATCGGAGGGCAGGTGAACAAGGGTCATCTGATGAAAGCAAAGCAAAGGTTAAGTCACAACTATCAGATTTCTTGGAGAGAGATCGACGACCATGAGGCATTACGGGGAAACAAATTACACGGTAGTTAATTCCCCAAGGCGGTCCCGCAATCCAAACCACGGTTTCACTGAGGGGTTACGTGTCAGCGTTAGAAGAATTGTGAGGAGAAAGGCGGGTTACTCCAAACCGTCGATGGGCACCCCCACAAATTGAAAGGCATGCAGTGATGTGACATTCTAGTGCTCAAACATTGAAAATCTGAATAACTGAGGTAGTTGGGGATCATTGATCTATAGGAGGACACGGTCAACCGATTGTGTGCTCTGGATAAAACGGTCTAGAAAAATAAAGCGAGGAGAAGTTTAGAATTGAGATTTTTGGACCTCGGATATCCAAAGTGAATATTAGTCATCCGATTAAGGAGGACACGTGGTGCAAATCCGTGGACTCTGGGTGAAGGCCTGAAGTGAATCTTGGTCGTTCGATCAAGGAGGACACGCAGCAAAAATCTATGCACTTTGAGGGAAAGTGAAGGTTGAAATTTAAGGTTTCTAAATTCTAAAGACCTGAAGAAATTGTAGCCATCGATCTACGAGAGACACGCGTCAGTATATCGTGAGCTTCAGATAAAAGAATTTTGTAAAAAGTTGAGGGTTGAGATTTCCGAAGCCCGAAATTACGAAGTGACGTGGCTTGCGGACATCACCTGGGATGACATGGACACATGGGATGTGTGCCACATGTCAGTAAGTTTTGAGCATATGGAGTATTGGGGTGTCAGTTAGAATGTGACATGTGTCACCTGCCTGATTAGGCTATGTGTTCACTTCCAGTATTTCTCCATGTGGCGACAGATCGTGCAGTTTGGAGACTAGGCATTCCAGAGGGGGAAGATGTGACAGGTTGCGTTGGGTCGAAAACTCCCAAATACTCGAAGGATGGATTACATATATAACGTTGATCCTATAAGACACACGAAAATAGATCTCGTAGCGGTTTGGAGGATCGGTGCTCCAGGAGAAATTGAAAGCGTAGAGTTTGAAACTCCCAAAGCCCGGAGAGCCAAAGTGATTCACAGTTGTTGATCAGCAGGAGGACATGCGTCGACAGATCGTTTACTTCAGGTGAAAGCATTATGAGAGAAAGTGAAGGTGTAGAGTTTGAAACTCCTGAAAGCCAGAAGAGCCGAAGGGATTCACAACCATTGATCTGTGGGAGGACACGCACCGACATATCATGAACTTTGGGTAAAAGTGTTTTGGGGGGAGGAAAGCAGGGAAATTTGAGACCTCTGAAGGACAAAGTTCTAAAGTGGATCTCAATTATTAATCATGAAAGAGGATGAGGGTCATTGATCTGGTCCTGCTTGAAGGTTCTGAAGTTGTGAAGCGTCGAAGACCGAATTCAATGTTAACCGTTGATCTACTTCAAGAGATTTCCCAACCAGTGATCAAGTAAAGTGGAAGGATAGTGTAAGTGGAGATGTTAACTGAAAACAAGTGGTCACCATTGCTTTATGACTCATTCAACGGGTAATCAGTTCGAAGGAATTGCCACTCTAGAATTCAGAAGCCACGAATAGCTGAAGTTTGAAAGTAAATGAGAATCGTCCATCTCATCATGACATTAAGACGTGACCGTTGATTTTGATAAGTGATCAAGCACTTCTTAGCTTAGCACCTGGTCACCACCCACGATCGTATGGAATAAATAAACAAAGTGAAAATAAGAGGAAATGATCAAATTAATAAGCCCGTGTTTTTGCACATATGGTCATATGTAAATGGTTTGAAGGAAGCGCCTCATAAAGATTTAATTCGACAAAGAGTTAACACTAGAATAATACATAGAATTGATAAAGGATCAAAATATGATATGTTTGTGAACTGAGAACACAACAGAAGCATGACTACGAGATAATGAGTCGATCCATGTCTGTGATCAACTCATGAAGACAAAAGAATGAACACATAGTCATGATTAAAAGAGAGTTAATTCATGAGCATTATGAACAAATTATAAAACGGAGAAATGATATTAATTAAAGAATACTATTATCATTTAAATGAAAAGGTACATGTAAATTTAATTGACAATTTTTGTATGATATGTATAGTTATAAAAATATGGTTTCTTCCAGGTTTATCAGGATTAGAGGTATAACCATATCAATTCAAGAATAGGATAAGATGTTAGGGTCATGGAGGCATGACTTTTCTTACAAAATTTGGATGAGCTACTACAAAAGAAAGAATCCTCACATGGTACATGAAGCTAGCAGGTGAATAATGTTATTAATGGGCATAGAAAGGAAAAGTAAGGCTCCATAGCCTTAAAGGTAGAGATGTGTAGACAGTTGCAAGCTTGATGTGGAAGGAAACAAATATCTTAAAAGGTGGTGTATGAATAATCTCTATGTGTCAAGCATAGGAGTTCCAGGGAAGGATTTGTTAGATATGACTTATCTAATGTCTAAAATCTTAAATCAGAGTTCACAGTGGAAGCAAGATGCCAATGCAAAGGAATTGGAATGCTCTCTCACTTCAAAAGTGGCACTGAATGAAAAAGGATATCCATTGAGGAATGGTACTAAGTGGGAAAGAATGGCCAGGTGGAACGCGGCTGGAAAATTGTTCAAACCCAGGGAACCATAGTGCAGATGAGAAGAATGGAATCATGCAAGGCATCAAGGATATAAAGGAATTCAAGGAAAGCCAAATACAACAAAAATATATAAATAAATAAGTGAATTGAAACAGAAATGCAATAGAGTGCATGAAGCATACAATGAAGTTAAATTGCATATGCATTAGTAGGCATGCTGACAGTAAATGCTTGGTGCATATAGATGTGTAATTTTGCATATGTACATGATTGGTTATGCATATAATATGCTGGTGAACTTAAAATAGTATGTTATTATTAAATAATGTTTGAGTATGACTAAGGATGGATTATGTATTCAAGAAAAATGATATAGCAGGGTTAAATATGTGGATGTTGTTGTTTCTTATAATTTGCATTGAGGTGAAGAACCATGAGGATAGCAAGAATGGTGATCAAAATGATGAAGGGGGAATTTTGTGAGCTTATACAAATATCAGTTGATCGGACAACAACAAGTAGGTTGGTAACAACCAAGTAGGTGTGCATTTAGTTTTCGTTGATGCATACATGTTGAAGGGGATCGAGGTAAGGATTCCCTCAATTAATTTTCATTATTTAAATTGATATGTAATGGACGAAGGCCCAGACTGTGTAAGTGTTTTTTATACTAGAATGCTCTTAGATAAAATGTCAGTTTCATATTATGTTATGATTGGTTATGGGATCATAACTAGGTAATTCAGGAGACATACTCCTTATATAACAATGAATATCCATAGAGATAGTCATGTGTGAGACCATAATATGGTTGTATATGGAAGGGCTATAGCGTTATGTGAGTGCTCGATAGTATCTATTGTATATATGATGTTTGGATTGCAACCTCTTTTCCAACATTGAAGAGCACTTAAGGATTATGTTCTTGGTGTTGTGTTTTGGTGGAAAAGGAAGGTAACCAAATAGTTAGGCAAGCAGTAGGAAGTGTGTGGATGATGTGTTGAATCATTGGCCAAACCTTCCAACACATCATGGTGGAATACATGACATAGTTATGTGGTATTATGTAGTCAATGTATGGATGCATTGTGTAGATGTGACCATGGGTATTGGAACATTGATTGTTATCTTATTAATTGTTGCATTATGAAAAGTATGCGTGACTGATAATAAATGTGTATGTAATGATGAGTTCATTACAATTGATATTTGGATTAATATAAGTAATTGAATTATAGTTGTAAACAATTATGAGATCACTTTGTGATTTTGTTTTGAATCATTTCCATGAAAATATATATCTTGTACATGAGATATTGATAATTTGTTTGGTTGAGGAATGTTGAAATTGTAGGCGGAAAGTGGCCTGGGATATGGTAGTGTTGTAAGCCCATAAAGAAGACCAGTTCCTATTGCTGCAAGAGTCAAATTGTTATGAGAAAAAGATCATGTCTATAAGTTTTATTTTTCCTATGTAAAACAGTTTTGGGAATTATGATTTGATAATTACTGACGAATTGTTTTGGTCGAATGTAAATTGAAGAAATTGAAGGTAGAATGGTCTTGGATATGGTAGGGATGTAATCCCATAAGGAAGACTAATATCTACAGTTGCAGAGCCAACCATTATGAGAAGAAAGATCATGCTTCGAAAATTTTATTTTCCTGTATAAAACAGATTTGACATTTATGTTTGAAATGGTTATAATGATATCTCATGATGATTGTATGTGTATAATACAGATGAGATGTTGGATATGCAAGTTGGAAAGAATGGAAAAGGACATTGTTGTAACTTGAGAACCCTGTGTCCCTAGAAAAATTCTTGTGCAAGAGAACCTTGGTCAGGCAAGATTGATCACCTAAGGGACTGCATAGCAGAAAAGGGGATGCCTGAGCCTAGGCCTGGAAAGCGAGTGACCACAAGGAAGAGGAGAATTTGATAGCTCTTGATTGGGGTCATGCACACAATGGGTACGTCAAGTAAAATAGTGAGCCAAGTTAATGATAAAACCATATGGATGCAGATACATGAACTGCACAGATAAGTATTGTATTGGATTATGAGAAGTTACTCTTACAATATGAGAAAGAATGAGAATTTTATGCACAAATTTTGAACTGACATGCTATCTAATTTCAAATATTGTAGGAAAATGATGAATGTTGAAGATCTATAAAGGTACCAGACTATGAGAGAAAATAAGGTGATGTTGGAGCAACTAAATGATAAAGGCATGGAAGGAAGGAAGTCCAATGGACTTGCTACAACTGGGGTTATGGAACCCACAACTCTAAAACTTCCTGGCCGAGTGAATTGAAGCCAGAGAGAAGTGGAACAACATGAGGGACTACATGGCAGAGAAAGGGGTTCATTTATTTGGTTTGTGCATTGCTTAGAGGGAAGGGGAGCTTGTTGGTTGGAACTGCTACCAAAAATATAAATTCTGAAGATCATCATACATGTTTTGGGTCGGAATTCCTATGCATACATGTTTTAGGCTAGAGTGTCGATGTATATAAGATTGGGTTGGATTGTCTATGTGAATAAAGGCTAGAGGAACTGGAATTGTAATGTTAATAACATTGGAATGGTGTTGTGAACTAAGGATAGTGCCAAAATAAGGGGAGGGGGATGTAACATCTCGATTCTAACCCTTATAAACTATAATGTATTATGTAAATGTGACTTAGTGTAACACCATGTTTCCCCCAGTGTGTAAAAATAACTATATTGACCAAGAACTATGGCAAACTCAAAGGTGTGAATGTTTGATTTGATGGACCTTTGTATAAAAGGTCGATGAATGTAAATTATGTTATGAATATGTGTTGCATGACTACTGGGAGGGGGATGTGATAAAAGAGACCACGATGGCTAATGAAGGGTGGTGGAAGGGACCTAGAATGGTTGTGTTAACTTCCACCGAACCAGTACCATACTGGTTTTTACTTGCTCAAAGACCAAGGAAACTCTCTAACCCTGGAATGAATTTCCCGTCAGGATGGTAGGTGGGGAGGCTCCTCAAGAGTTAATGAGGGGATAGGTTGAACCACCTATCTATAAAGCTCTCATACCTAACCACGGATGGGGGAATTTGTGCCACACAAAATATTGAAGAGAAGGGAAAGAAAGGAAGTGTGGGAAGGGTAGAGAAAGGGAGCACGCGTGACAGGGATCACAAAAGAGAACCGCAAAACCCTGGAACCACAAGGAGTTCTGAATGTAGGAGAAGGAGAGTAACTTTCGTCCTCGATTTTTGTCTATATCAGGAGAAGGAGAGTAACTTTCATCCTTGACTTCCATTGAGTTGGAAGTAAGAGAATTAATCTTAGAGAATCATGGTATAGCTCAGGGGTGACTAGTGGTAAATCCGTTTGGAGTCATTGATCCTATGGTTGGGTGGAAATGAGCACCCCTCTCAGCATTTGCATCACGCCTTATGGTTCTGATGAGTGTTTTATGCCTTATATTTTGAATTGAATATCATGGATGAATGTTTGTACTTATATTCCATAGTTGATGTCCGTGTAAATTAGTTAATTTCAACGTATGCGTCCATCCCATTGAGAATAGACCCATCTGGATGACCTTCACGATATTCTAGGATGGATCCTTGAGAGCATATTTCCTCAAGAATTGCCTCATAACTTTTGAACCATATCGAGCCTTTACCTAGAAACCCGACTAAAATCAGGGATAATTGCCCAAGAACCATTTGAAGGTTCATGTGATCCGAGTCTGGAAAACCTATGAAAGAAAGAGTAGTTCTCTAAGGTTTCAGAGTCATGGGAGTTTGAAACTCCAAAAGGTTGAATTTTGTGACCCAAGTTCAGAAAGGATAGTGAATCCAATTATCGAAAGGGAGTATCCCTTCGTTTGGTAGGCAAATAGATGAGATCCTTTCAGAAATACCCCAGGTTTGTCAAGACCAATGGATCTAGAGGAGGAGCACGGGCGTTAATGCCTCGATCCCTTCAGACTTTGCAAGTAGCAATGGAACTAGGATCGTAGATTTTAGGATCCATCAGGAGGTATCTAGTCCATCGATATTAACCCTTGTGTAGATGGGAGGATGGACTCGTCATAGTCCTAAAAGTCTCGATTTAATCAGGACCATCCATTCAGTAAGGACGCATGGTAGTCGTGTGGAATTTCACTAACTCGTGACTTGGAGTGGTCAAAGGGTAGGACCACACAAACTCACAATTCATCAATTCACGATGTAATCGTGGTCATTAATCTAGGAGTGATCTGGAACGTCGAGCATCCAGAAGGGAATTTCGGCATTTTAGGAGTCAGGGGATTCGAGAGGAGAACCTTCGCAAAGTGTTGAGTCACACAGTCTTGACCCAACACTCTGAGGAATGTGGACCCTTGATCAGACGACAACGAGGACTATTGATTTATCTTGAATGAGTTTCGGTGTTTCAGCATCCGGGAGACCAAAGGGAAGAATCTCTTGGTTTTGCAAGTCGTGAAATCTCGACATACAAAACCCCGACGCGCTTAGTGGGTTGGCC
Organism: Picea engelmannii; assembly: GCA_009831015.1. NCBI lineage: Eukaryota > Viridiplantae > Streptophyta > Pinopsida > Pinales > Pinaceae > Picea > Picea engelmannii. Next base: position 560,098 of record ML787502.1, read on the forward strand.
CTAGGTCACAGGACAGGGTTGTGTGGTAGAAGGAGGAGGCAAGCAGTATTAGTTGGCTAAGGGTCTAACTCGAGGATCGGTATTTCAGAACCTGAGAATTCAACGAAATGAGAAGTCGAGGGATGTGAAGTCTCAAAATCACAAAACGTGAAATAACATATGGTTGTAGGACATGGTCACAGCGTCATGGTCATGTGGAGGAGGGTCACTTCATGATCATAGGTGAGAGGGATAACACACGCTAGGCCCCTCAATCGCTTTCGGGATTGAAGGAGATGAAGAGGTCGGGACGCCTTGCATCGGGAGCCCCGATGTTGCAAAATGCGATGAGACTTTTAAAATAATCCTATGGTCATGATTCTTGATCACATGGTGGAGGATGAGGAATGAGCTAGCCTACGCTAGGCCCCTATAGGAATTTGGGAATTTTGTACTTTGAGAAAAAGGAAAAAAAAAAAATTATGCCATCATGGGTGTGTGACAAATTGGTATCAAAGCATGGTTACAACACTTGGTCTTCTTGGGCTCATGAATGGGTTGCGTAGAAGCTCTGTTTGAAGTACGCTTAAAAAGAGTAACCCTCTATCTTAACCCCCTTTACCAAAATTCGAAGCGAAGAATGTTATTAAAGAAAAGAATGAAATCCCTACTATGTGTATGCATTTGAGAAATGTGAATTTATGTGTTGGTTATGAATGAATATAATGTTAGATAACAACACGTGTTTTGTCTACATGCAAGAAAATGATCAATCGCGGGAAAACTGCATACGTATAGAGTGGTGACGCACCATGAGGTGGGGGACGACTCCCACAATAGAGATGAAGAGTCTGATCAAAGGAGGGTTGTAGAGACCCCTCCGGATCTAGCTGAGTCTATGAGGAGTCTCATGGATGAACTACAAAGTTGGAAGGCCGACAGCGAGAGGTTGATAAAAGAGAAAGAGAAGAAAACAAAAATTAATTCAGTCTTGCTACAAATTTTATCCGACATACAAAAACAACTACAACATGGACCTGACACCAATCACGAGGATCAACGACAGACAAAGAAGAGTCTAAGTCCATCTGAGATACATAAACGTGGCCTTTTGAGTGGCTACACTGGGAAGAGAACCTCGTGGAAGGCCCACCCCAGAGATAGGGGATGGGTGTCGGACATTTCCTTTGGAAAGGAAACTAGCGACTCAGAGGGATCTTCTAGTAGCAGAACTAGTTCATACTCCTAAAGAAAATGGAAGAAGCAAAAGCATTCCAAAAGTCACAATCTCAAAGAATTCAAGAAGGCCAAACCCCTCTCTTTTGATGGTGAGATAAAGAGAGAAGAGGAAGCGGAGGCTTGGATACTTGGACTAAAGAAGTATTTCAGAGTGCATGACTTCTCGGAAAACTTGAAGGCCCGAGTAACCACTTTCAACCTGAATGGAAAGGCTTCCATTTGGTGGGAAGACCTTAATAATGTAAAAGGGATTCACGAAGAAGACCTATCTTGGGAACGGTTTGAAAGATACTTCAGGAAGAAGTATCTATCAGAAAAGTATTTCAATGAAAAGACTAAAGAATCCTATGAACTCAAGCTGGGGAAACTCACTATAGAAGAATATGTCAACAAGTTTCTTGAGCTACTGAGGGACATACCCTACATAAAATAAGAAAAGGAAAAGGTGCAATGATTTATCAATGGGCTACCTAAGGACTATCAGAACATGATTGAGTTTGATGAGATGAGGACCCTATAAGACATTATAGGAAAGGCAAGATATTGTTATGAACAGTTTGGGCTTCGAACATAACCGCGCGAAGGCTGGAAGCAAAAGAATAGTTTGAGATTCCAGAAAAAGGGGTTTAAATCCCCAAGATTTAAAAACTATAAAAAGGATACAAGGATGAGCTTTCCTACCCAAAGTGTACACCAACAAAATTTCCCCTTCCAAAGCAGAAATAAGCCTTTTGGGTCAACCCCCAAAAAGACTGATAATCCAAAGAAAGAACCCTTGAAATATTGGGGTTGTGGAGAAGAACATCTACTTAGGGACTGCTCTCACCGACAACAAAAAATTAGGAGAATTTACAATGTCCAAGAGGCTACCATCGTCAATGACGTGGCCATGAGTATGCCATGAATTTATGAAACCATGTATAATAAACAAGATGACCACCAAGCGTCAGTGGTGGATATGGAAGGTATGATGACTAACCACCTAATGTCTATTTTAATTGACCCTAGTTCAAATTTGAGTTATATATCCCCTCAGGTTGTTGATCAGTGTAAATTGCAACCACATAAACATGCCAAACCATGGTTGGTACAGTTAGCTACTGGCACCAAAAGAAAGGTAGCAAAGGTCATACCAGCTTGCCAATTCACTATGGGTGAATTCTCCACCCAAGAAACCCTTAACATACTACCCTAGGATCGTATGACCTGTTGATTGGCATGGACTAGCTAGCCCCATATAAAGCTAGAATGAACTGTTAGCATAAAAACTTAGAATGTGTAAGTGAAGAAGGAAGGATGATAACCCTTCAAGGGATCCAAAAATCTATCTCGGTGAGACAAATATCATCCCTTCAAATGAGAAAGTATTTCAAAAAGGGATGCCCACTATATGCGATACAGGGGTTGGAATCGGTTAAGGAAGACAAACCAAGCCTTGAAGACCACCCCATACTAAGAGAATTTAGATATGTGTTTCTAGAAGAGTTACAGGGTCTACCTCCAAGAAGGGACATTGAATTCTTGATAGAACTCGCACTAGGAGCGGTGTTAGTGTCTAGGACACCCTACAAGATGAGCACACCCGAGCTAGTTGAGCTTAAATTACAACTAAAAGAAATGATGGATAAAGGCTATATCCAGACCAATGTGTCTCTATGGGGAGCACCAATATTGTTCATGAAAAATAAAGATGGTACCCTTCGAATGTGCATAGAATATATACAAATCAATAAGGTAACCATAAAGAACAAGTACCCATTACCCCAGATCGATGACTTGTTCGATCAATTGGGAGGTGCTTCCATCTTCTCCAAGATTAACTTGAGATATGGATACTGTAGTGTCCCCAAGATCGAGCCCTTTGTAAGTCTGAGGTATGAAATGAATTGTAAATAAGTTTTATAGGCTGGTGAGCCAAGTTTATATAAGTTGGAAGGCTTATGTGATTGTTAGGCCAGAGAGCCTAAGGGTTGGAGGCCAAGGGCCTAATTTCGTACCTGTATGTATGCAACACATTAATAAAATATAAACACTGTCGCGTGCAGACCGACCATGATGAATGAGTGATGGGGGACTAAGAATCCATAGATAGGGCAAGGAATTAGGGGTTGGAAGGTGGGAAAAGGGGCTAAGTGTTGAGCCTAGGGGGCTAAGCCTAGGGGATTAAGTCCTTAGGAATAATATTTTAATATCATTCCGAAAGACATGTGAATATTACGTTTTTACCCTAAGTTCTTTTGGAATGACATGTGACTTCCAAAGGGTGGAAGGAATGCATGCTGATGGAAGCATGCAGTTCCAACGGTGACAAGTGTCAACCCTAGTGCATGCGAATAAAATAACCAAGATGAGTCATGAGAGGAGTTCTTCCTCCAATCTACCCGACCGTCTGAACATGAACGGTCTGACCTCTGCAAGAATACCCTTGTACATCTTCTGAACCGTACACCTTGTCCAACTCGGGAAGAGACCTCGTGGAATTATGAAACCGTGGGGGGCGAATTCTGTGTTGAGTTTAGGGATAGTCTGTGTTGATTCTGGAAGGCCAAGACACCCTCTATATAAAGAGATCGAGCCTATGTGTGGAATCTATTTTCACAAGCCATAACCATGAGACCATCCTGTCATTGTTGAGCCTATTGGAAAGCCTGTGTCTATTTTCCCCATTGGATGTTGTGGCCACGCAGTGCTAGACTGCATGTGGCTTGTTGGCCAGTTTGAACAACATTCTCTCTAGGTGAGAGAGGTGATTGAATTGGAAGAACAAGTTGCTTGTCCTGTGAGAAACTCTCTCCAGGTGAGAGAATCACAGAGGAAGGAGAGAAATCTTGGAAGGAACCCTGTAGCTACCACAGAGCTTGGAGACTTCTGGTCTGGTCTATTTATGTAACCCAAGGCAAGGGAGATTAGTATCCGAAGGACTGTCTAGGTGATAGAGAAGGTGTATACTCCTAGGGTGGAATAGGCATGTGGGGAAGGAAAGTCTGTGGGAAGTGAGCATGAGTGGTTCCTGGGAGATAATTCCTTCCTTGTGACTGTGTGTTTTCCCTGTAACCTCAACCTAGCCTAGGATTCCATGCCTTGGGGGTGGAGCTTAGTCCCAGCTCGGGGGTGACCCACTGCTGAGCTGATGAGCAGTGTGGTCTAAGGCTGGGAGGTTCGTACAAGGCTTGCACTTGGCTGGTGGAACTACCACTATTTCAAAGATAAGTACCAAATGATGCTTTAATTATGTTTTTGTATCTTTGTGTATTGTAATTATCATGTATTCTGCTGTGCATTTGGATTAATGTTAATTCCATGGATTATTTATGTTAGTAATAATTCTTGTGCTTACTCTGAGCTTAAATGTGTTTCATTGCTTAAATGCATGTTGTTTTTATAAGGCTTGTATGAGTTGTTTTCCGCAAGGTTGCACTTGCCTGGCCCTCGAAGGGGGTGAAGAGTGCTACAGTTTGGTAACAGAAAGAGTGTTACAATTTGGAATCAGAGCGATACAACTCAAAGTGAAAGAGTGTTACAATTTGGTATTAGAGCCAAGGTTTCGTCACTGAGCCTATATGGGATAGTTGAGTGGTCTTTGGACCGAGGGTGAGAGGAGAAATTGTGTCTGGAGGACCAATTTCGGACCCTAGTATGGTCCGGAGTGTCAAGGAGTTACTTGACCGTGCCTATAATCTCACGAGGTATAACGATGTTGTGAAACTGCAACTGGTGTGGTATATGGCCACAGGGAGAGAGGACTCCACACCAATAGTGCTGGAGCCTTAGGATTTGTTTGGGAGGGAAGTAGCGAACCCTCATGACCGTCAGATCGGGAAAACATGCGCAAGGTTTAAAAACCCTTTGGAGTTTCATAGGAGGGTGGGAATCGCGATACGTGAACTCCTGAAAACTCGAAAACCTGAGAAGATCTACGTTGTAGATCTAGGAGGAAGGCTTAACCATTAGATCTGGCAGAGTCGTGCTCGAGTTAGTCGTGAAAACCTTTTGGATTTCGCAAAGTAGGGATATGGGAAGTGAGGAAGGTGAACACCTCCGAAACCCAAAACCCGAAATCCTGAAATGATCTACACTATAGATCATAGGAAGGGATTTGACCGTCCGATTCAGTAGAGGCGTAAACCATAATTCGGGATTTAGGAAAATGGAAGTTCAAAATGTGGGATGCATGAACTCCCGATGCTCAAAACCCCGAAACGCCGAAAAAGATCTGCGTTGTAGATCTGAGGAAGGAGTTTGACTATTGGTTTTTGCTTGCAATGGACGTGGGCGCATGAATGTGTACCACATGCCAATGAGTCGAGAAGATAGGCGAGAGTGGTAGGACCCAATAACGTCACCGATGGTGACGTGGAACCTCCGGAATGTGCCACGTTCCACTATGGTTGAGGGCGATAGTTGTGCCATGGGCTCAGAGAATAAAGTAAATCGAAATTTCAGAAGTCAGGGGGTTGAAAAGGGAAGCGAGTTTGGAAGTCTCAAGAACCGAAAACCCGAAACCTGAAGTCCCAAAGTCCTGAAGCCATCGAAGACTGAAGATCCGTAATAGGTTTTAAGGGCGATAGTTGTGCTGTGGGCTCGGAGAGAAAGGCAACCAAAATTTTGGATTTTGGGGATTGTAGTGACAAGAAGTTAGGATTCATTGTATAGTGAACTCCTGAGTACCAAAAACCCAAAGTCCCGAAGTCCCGAAATTTGTAGAGCCAAACAGAGCTCAGAAAACTTTGTGAATTCAAAACGTTTTTCTTGTTCACGTTGGCTTATGAATGTTGTGAGTTTTTCTTGAAGGTTTAAGGGCTTGACAAACTTCAGATTGATTGCACATTGTGTGTGTAGAGTTCAATGAGTGTCAAGACAGCCAAGAATAGAAGTTGAGTAAGGAAATGGAAGAGGTGCGGAGTGCCTCCATTTCGGAGGACGAAAGAGAAGGAAAGGATGTCAACCTGGTAGTCGAAGGAACAAACTCTAATGGGCATGGAAAAGAGATAGATAAAGAAGGACGTATGATGAAACTCATTGAAAAATTGCATAAAGAAGTCCAGGTACGCCGGGATGATAGCTGAAAGCTCATGAAAATCAGGGATCGACAGGGTGAATTCAACTTTAAAATGTTGAAGAGCCTAGAAAGAATAGATAAGAAATTGGAGAAAGAGAGTGACACAAGAAGATCAAGAAGTGTCAGAACCCCTGAGAGGAGAAGAAGATCGAGGAGTGGTAGCAGACATTACCGTCTCTCCCCAAAGCATTCTGGCAAGGAAACACACAATAGTTCAAGCCCGTCCCCTACCATAAAACACCGAAAATCTAGAAAGGATGAATTGAAAGGGGAGATGAACAAGATCAAGCCTCCAATGTTTGATGGAGAACATAAGAAGGAGGAAGATGCTGAGACATTGTTGCTTGGCATAAAGAAATATTTCCAACTGCAGAACTACTCCACTCATGAAGAAGGAAGAATTGTGATGTACCGACTAGAAGGAAAAGCATCCATGTGGTGGGATCAGTTTGTGCAAGTGTATCACATCAGAGAGAAAGATATCACTTGGAAGGAGTTTAAGAGGTATTTCAAGAATAAATACCTGACCAAAAGATATTATGACATAAAGATGAAGGAGTTCTTCGAACTCAAGCTAGGCAGCATGACCATTAATGAGTACGAATGAAGTTTCTTGGAACTGCTGAAGTATGTTCCATTCATCAAAGATGAGACTGTCAAGATTCAGAGGTATCTGAGTGAAATGCCACCTTCCATCGGTGATAAGATTTAGTATGATGATCCTAAGACTATGGAAGAAACAATAAGAAGGGAAAAATGCTTGTATGAACAACAAAGAGAAAGGCCTATCCTTCAGAAGGCTTGGGATGACCAGAAGAGGTCTAAGAAGGAACAGAGGAAGAAGGGAAACATGCCTTTCTTTTTCAGGAACAGTCCTTGGGGATAGTCATCTTTTAGAGAGCATAGGAAAGTTGAAGGGAGTGAGAAAATACCAAGACCTCCACCTATGGAGTGTTGGGGCTGTAAAGGGAACCATAGGTACATAGACTACCCCCAGAGAAAAGATAAAGCGAGAACTGTCCATATTGTTCAGCAAGCTGAAACAGTGGAGGATATGGGCAGTAGAATGCCAAGGATCTACGCAGCCCTGGACAACAAGCAACCAGTTGTTCAATCACACATGATTGAAGTGGAAGGTATGATCAACAACCGACCACTAATTATTTTAATTGATTCAAGGGCTAGCCATAGTTATGTAAATCCTAGGGTGGTGGAAATTTTGCGTTTATAAAGGAGCAAACATGAAAAGTCTTGTTTAGTGCAGTTGGCTACATGGACCAAGAGGAAGGTCACTGAATTAGTTAAGTCTTGTTTAGTGGACATGAAAGTATTGAGCACTAAGGCTGAATTGAATATTTTTCCTTTAGGATCTTATGACTTCTTAATTGAGATGGACTGGTTGGACTAGCACCATGCCCTCCTAGACTTTCGTAACAAGAGGTTTACATGCTTAGACGAAGAGGGAAATCGAAAAATAGTCCAAGGAATTCCCACAGCCATGGCTGTTAGAGAAATCTCATCCATGTAGCTGAAGAAGTGTTATAGGAAAGGTTGTCAATTATTTGCATCCCATGTGGGAGAAGCATCGAAAGATGTTGTCTTGAAGCTCGAAGACCAGGAGGTACTCAAAGAGTTCAAGGACGTATTTCAGGAGGTACCTGGATTACCTCCGAAGAGGGACATCGATTTTTCTATAAATTTGATACCAGAAGCAGCTCCAGTTTCGAAGGCTCCTTATAGAATGAGTACGCCAGAGATGAAAGAGTTGCAATTGTAGATCGAAGAGCTACTAAAGAGGGGTACATTCGCCCCAGCGTGTCACCTTGGGGTGCCCCGGTCCTATTCATGAAGAAGAAAGATGGGACGTTGAGACTGTACGTTGATTTTCGACAGTTGAATAAGGTAACTATAAAAAAAAGTATCCTTTTCCAAGGATTGATGATCTTTTCGATCAGTTGAAGGGTGCAAGAATATTTTCAAAGATAGATCTTCGATCAGGATATCACCAGGTGAGAATAAATGATGAGGACATCAGCAAGACCTCCTTTAGAATGAGGTATGGTCATTATGAGTTAACGGTGGTGTCGTTTGGATTGTCAAACACACCTGCTATTTTCATGTGCTTAATGAATGATGTATTCAGGGACTATTTGTTTGTCATAGTCTTCTTGGATGACATCTTGGCATATTCCAAGTCGGAGGAAGAGCATGAACAACACTTGAGGATGGTACTGCAAGTGTTGAGAGAACACCAGTTGTATGCCAAGCTGAGCAAATGCTCATTTTATCAAAGGCAGATCCATTACTTGGGACATATTATTTCAGAAGAGGGGATCGTTGTGGATCCTGAAAAGGTTGAGGCCATCCAAGAATGGTCAGCACCAAGGAATGTGGCGGAGGTTAGATCTTTTATGGGTCTAGTAGGATATTACAGAAGGTTTATAGTAGGGTTCTCCAAGTTAGCTCACCCTATTACTTCCTTGCAAAGAAAGGAGAAGAAGTTTCAATGGACTAAAGAATGTGAGAGCAGTTTCCAGTGATTGAAGTAGTTGTTAACCAATGCTCCAATCTTGAAGATTGCATATCCAAATATGGATTTCTTGGTGTGCATAGATATGTGTAAGGAGGGACTGGGAGGATTTCTCATCCAAGAGGGATTTGTAATCTATTATGAATCCCGAAAGATGAAAGAGCATGAAAGGAATTATGCCACTCACGATTTAGAGCTAGCAGCAATTGTCCACACATTGAGGAAATGGAGACATTACCTCATGGGAAGGAGATTCGAATTGAGAATAGACCACAATAGTCTGAAGTATTTATTTGATCAACCAATTTTAAATGCCAGGAAAACCAGATGGCTGGAGTTTCTGTGTGAATATGACTCTGATATCAAGCATATAAAAAGGAAATAAAATAAGGTGGTTGATGCACTCAGCAGAAAAGTGCACGAATTACATGCTACATCCATTAGCATGTACAAGACTGAGATTAAGGACATAATTTTGGAAGCTGCAAATGTTGATTTGTAGTACAGAGGTTTGGTAGCAAAGCTATAGCAGCATGAGAGACCACAGACCCAAGGAAGTTACACCTTGGGAATTGATGGCTTACTTCTGTATAAAAATAGAGTGTATGTACCCAATGTTTGAGAATTGAAGATGACAATTCTAAAAGAAATGCATAATGTGGCTTATGTTGGACATCCTGGAAATCAGAAGACAGTGGCAACAGTCAAACGCCATTACTTTTGGCCGAGTCTGAAGAAATAAATCACTGAATACATCGCCAGATGTATGGAGTGCCAAAAAGTTAAGGCTGAGCATAGGCACCCAGTAGGGTTGTTGCAACCTTTACCCATTCTTGAGTGGAAATGGGAAGCGGTGACAATGGATTTTATCACAGGATTGCCCAGAACAAGCAAGCAACATGATTCAATCACGGTGGTGGTGGACAAGCTTACAAAATCTGCCCATTTTATTCCACTTAAAACCACTCAGAAGGCAACAGATGTTGTTGATATCTTCTTAAAAGAAGTGGCACGCTTGCAAAGAATTCCTAAGACGATTGTGTCTGATAGGGACCCAAAATTCACCTCGAATTTCTGGAAAGGACTATTCAAGGTATTCAGAACGAATCTGAACTTTAGTACAATGTATCATCCTGAGTCTGATGGTCAGACAGAAAGGGTGAACAGAGTAATAGAAGACATGCTGAGAATGTATGTGATGGATAAACCATCAAGATGGGAAGACTACTTGTATTTGGTAGAATTCGCCTACAATAATGGGTATCACGCATCGTTGAAGATGAGCCCATTTGAAGCACTTTATGGAATAAAGTGAAACACTCCAGTGAGCTGGGATAATCCAGCTAACAGAGCAGTAGTTGGGCCTGAGCTACTCAAAGAGATGGAAGACCAAATTATAAGAATAAAACAGAATCTAAAAGCTACCCAGGATAGGCAGAAAAGTTACGTTGATAGTAACATAACCCATAGAGAATTCAAAGAGGGTGACCATGTTTTCCTGAAAGTGAAAACTAACAGGAGTTCCCTGAAGTTGGGAAGTTGTGCCAAGTTGGTAGCAAGATTTTGTGGGCCGTTTGAAATCCTGGAAAGGATTGGGCCAGTTGCATACATGATTGCATTACCTGCATCTATGACTGTACATAATGTGTTTCATGTTTCACTGCTTAAGAAATATATACCTAATGTTAATCATGTTATCGATTGGAATGTGATTCAGGTGGAACCAGAAGGTGTCCTGCAAGTGCATCTTGTGCGCATATTGGATAGGAAAAGAAAACAGCTCTGGAATCGAGCTATAGAGCTTGTAAAGGTCCATTGGACCTGGTACGGTCCAGAGGATGCAACATGGGAGCATGCAAATGCTATGCGGGCAGAGTACCCACATCTTTTTGAAAATTTTGAAAATCTTGCAGAGACAGTGTAAGGTTGCACTGAGGACACTGCAGAAATAAAGGGAGGGGGATTGTAGTGTCCCTAATATCAAGCCCTTTGTAAGTCTGAGGTATGAAATGAATTGTGAATATGTTTTATAGGTTGGTGAGCTAAGTGTATATACATTGGTAGGCTTGTGTGATTGTTAGGCCAGAGAGCCTAAGGGTTGGAGGCCAAGGGCCTAATTTTGTACCGTTATGTATGCAACACATTAATAAAATATAAACACCACTGCGTGTAGACTGACCACAATGAATGAGTGATGGGGGACTAAGAATCCATAGAGAGGGCAAGGAATTAGGGGCTGAAAGGTGGGAAAAGGGGCTAAGTGTTAATCCTAGGGGGCTAAGCCTAGGGTCTTAAGTCCTTAGGCATAATATTTTAATATTATTCCAAAAGACATGTGAATATTACATTTTTACCCTAAGTTCTTTTGGAATGAAATGTAACTTCCAAAGGGTGGAAGGAACACACGTTGATGGAAACATCCAGTTCCAAGGGTGACAAGTGTCAACCTTGGTGCATGCGAATAAAACGGCCAAGATGAGTCATGAGAGGAGTTCCTCCTCCACTCTACCCGACCGTCTGAACATGAACGGTCTGACCTCTACAAGAATACCCTGGTGCATCTTCTGAATCGTATGCCTCGTCCGACCCAGGAAGAGACCTTGTGCAATTCTAAAACCGTGGGGGGGGGGAATCTGTGTTGAGTTCAGGGATAGTCTTTGTTGATTATGGAAGGCTGAGACACCCTCTGTCTGAAGAGATCAAGCCTATGTGTGGAATCTCTATTCCCAAGCCATAATCGTGAGACCATCCTGTCATTGTTGAGCCTATTAGAAAGCCAGTGTCTTTTTTCCTCGTTGGTTGTTGTGGCCACGCAGTGCTGGACTCCATGTGGCTTGTTGTCTAGTTTGAAAAAAATTCTCTCCAGGTGAGAGAGGTGATTTAATTGGAAGAATAGGTTTCTTGGCCTGTGAGCGACTCTCTCCAGGTGAGAGAATGCGTAGAGGAAGGAGAGAACTCCTGGAAGGAACCCTATAGCTACCACAGAGCTCAGAGACTTCCAGTCTAGTTTGTTGTTCTAACCCAAGGCAAGGGAGGTTAGCAGCCGAAGGACTGTTTAGGTGATAGAGAAGGTGTATACTCCTAGGGTGGAACATGCATGTGGGGAAGGAGAGTCTGTGGGCAATGAGCATGAGTGGTTCTTAGGAGATAATTCCTTCCTTGTGATTGTGTGTTTTCCCTGTAACCTCAGCCTAGCCTAGGATTCCATGCCTTGGGGGTGGAGCTTAGTCCCATCTCAGGGGTGACCCACTCTTGAGCTAATGAGTAGTGTGGTCTAAGGCTGGGAGGTTCATGGAAGGCCTGAACTTGGTTGGTGGAACTACCACTGTTTCAAAGATAAGTACTAGATGATGCTTTAATTATGTTTATGTATCTCTGTGTATTATAATTATCATGTATTCTACTGTGCATTTAGATTAATGTTAATTCCATGGATTATTTATGTTAGTAATAATTCTTATGCTTACTCTGAGGTTAAATGTGTTTCATTTCTTAAACGCATGTTGTTTTTATAAGGCCTGTATGAGTTGTTTTCCGCAAGGTAGCGCTTGCCTGTCCCTGGAAGGGGGTGAAGAGTGCTACAGTTTGGTAACATAAAGAGTGTTACAATTTGGTATTAGAGAAATACAGCTCAAAGTGAAAGAGTGTTACAAATACCATCAAGTCCGAATTAAGGGTGATGACATCCACAAAATCGCCTTCAGAACGAGATATGGTCACTACGAGTTTGTGGTAGTACCATTTGGATTAACCAATGCCCCTGCCACTTCTATGTGCTTGATGAACAATGTGCTTAGCAAATTCCTAGACAAATTCATGCTGGTTTTTATGACAATATCTTAATCTACTCCAATAATAGAGAGGAACATGAGGAACATCTTAGACTTATGATTCAAGTGCTAAGAGAAAATCAGCTCTATGCCAAGTTTAGCAAGTGTGATTTCTTCCAAAATAAAATACATTACTTTGGCCATGTCATATCTAAAGAAGGGGTAGTAGTAGACCCTGACAATATCAGATCTATCATGGAATGGCCTACCCCAAAGGATGTTTCACACATCATATCTGTTGGCAAATATTTAACAGACAACGAATGCTTGTCATTGATGGCAAGTACAACAATGAAGATGGCATGAGTACAAAAAGTATGTAATAGATTGGCATTATGAGAAGACACTACAGAGAAGATTCGAATAAGATCATAAGAGATAGTGTAGAGGATTGTTGACAAGAGTCATCGATGGCAAGATCAGAGTAAGTAGAACAAAGTAAGCTCGGGAGGAGAAGCATTTCTGATCATTGGATTCCATTCAAAATTCCCGAAAGAAGGAGGACCATCAGATCTATTAGTAGACAAGAATAACGCATAGAAGAGGAGGACATATCTCAGTCATCAGATCTGAGCATCAGATTCAATCATCATTGGATCATGAAGAACCTGTACGTTCATTAAAGTGCAAGGAGAAACGGGCTCACAAAATCCTGAAAGAAGGAGGACCGTCCATCTTCAGGCAGGACACGTGGCGAAAGATCATCATGTCACCGACTAGAAAGTCAAAAGAACAGGGTTCCCTAACCTCTTGAATTTTCGATATGCGAAATCGTGAAACTATCTTAGCTGTCAGTTCGAGGTTTGTTCTGGACCGTTGATTTGAGCTCCATCTCGGAGCTCTTCCTATCGCAACTTGGAGAGGTAAGAAACATAACCATCAAAATCGCGATATGCGAAATCACGATTTAATCATAGCTGTTAGATCGAGGTGTGATCTGGACCATTGATCCCATGCCATCTCCGAGCTTCGCCTATCGTGACTTGGAGAGGTAAGAAACATAACCATCGAAATCGTGATATGCGAAATCACGATTTAATCGCAACCGTCAGATCAAGGTGTGATCTGGACCATTGATCCCATGCATTTCGGAGTTTCGTGACTCGCGAATTGGAGAGGCAAGAAACATAACCATCGAAATAGTGATATGCGAAATCGCGATTTAATTGCAGCCGTCAAATCAAGGTGTGATCTGGACTGTTAATCCAACTCCATTTCATAGTTTCACGACTCACGACTTGGAGAGGCAAGAAACATAACCACGAGAACGCCGAAATCGCGATATGATCTGAGCCATAGAATTTAAGATCAGATCTAGACCGTTGAATCATAGGACAAGTTTCTGACTTGGAGAAAATAGAGCATGGTGTGGAAACTCGTGAGATGTAAGATTGAGATAAGATCTGGACCGTCAAATGTATGGAGATTTCAACCGTCGATCAGAGGCGATCAAGTTTATAAACTTGCAAAATATGAAGCGCCTTTTTGGCACAACCTATGGTCATCGTCGATGGTCACGATAAGGAAAGGAGTCAGTTCAGATAATCTCCTTATCGTGGTTTTGAGGATCGCGACTTGGAGAGTTGAGATGCCTCATCTCCAGACTCATGAAATGTGAATTCATGAAAAACACTTTTTGCATAAGCTCTTGGTCATGGCCATGGTCATATAGAGGAAGGAGCTAGCGCAGAAAAGCTCTGTAACAGATTAAGAAAAGACTTGAAGCAGAGCAGAATGACAGAACAAGTTGAACTAGAGCAGATTTTCAAAACAAACAAAGGAAGAGAAGAATTGCAGAACAGTCAGAAGAAGACCATATTTACAGAACAAAGAAGAAGTGGTAAGAATCGATTTATCTGTGTAGTTGGTTGTTTAATTATTTATTTATATTCCAGGGTGGTTGGGAGGTGCTACGGAGGATTGTTGTCCTCAGAGGTTCAAGTGGGATCTTGAACACAAGGAGTTGTATCTTCCATCTGGTTGCATCCAAAGAAACTAGGGTGGTAGGGTGGTGTAAGGGAGAACAAGTGTTCTATGTTATATAGATTGGAGCCTATGGAACTAGAAGTTGGTGCTTCCATCTAGTTGGTGTTGGAACATTAAGGGAGTTGGTGCTTCCTTCTAGTGGGTGATAGAGAAAACAGAGAGTTGGTGTTCTCAAACAAGTTGCAGCTTGTAAAACAGTGGTAGCAGCCTCACATTGCGTTGGTGCTCAATTATAGATGATGTACAGAACTTAAAAGACTGCCTATCATTTCGAAGAAGAAGAGGTTTTATCCCTTTATGGGTTTCCTCGTGAAAATTTGTCTCTGTGTATACCTTATGTGTGACTGATGCTCATTACTTTTATTGTCCATATGTTGTATAATGTTGATGATCACTTGAAGAAAGATTAAGAATGTATTAATAGACTTAAAATTGTTTAAGCACAATAGCAACTGATTCACCCCCCCCCTCTCAGTTGTCTTAGTAATTCCAACAATTGGTATCAGAGCGGGTTCCTTTTATTCAAAGGTAGATTTGTAAGCTTAAACATGAAAATTCATGAAGGGACTTCAGCCTCTAAGCCCCCTCTGTTTGATGGAACAAATTTCTCCTTCTGGGAGATTAGAATGAGAACATACTTAATGGCCTTGGGTGTTGATGTTTGGGATGTAGTGGAGGCTGGATATACACAACCTGTTCTGCTAGCCTCCAAGGACGATAAGTTAGAGTTTAGTTTTAATGCTAAGGGAATGAATGCTATCTTGAATGGACTTGTTGAAGCTGAGTTTGTAAAGGTGATGCATCTTGAAATTGCCAAAGCAATGTGGGATAAACTTATTAGCAATTATGAAGGAAATGAGAAAGTAAAAGATGCCAAACTTCAAATATACGTATTGAAATTTGTATAACTAAAGATGAATGAAGATGAAACAATTAGCAAGTATTTTTTAAGAGTTGAAGAACTTGTAAATTCCATGAAGGGTCTTGGTGAGAAGTTTGACGACCCACTCTTAGTTCAGAAGATTTTAAGATCTCTGCCTAATAAATTTAATCCAAAAGTCTCTGCAATAGAAGAATTAAATCATCTCAAAACCCTGTCCATTGATAAACTTCTAGGAACTTTAATTGCATATGAAATGAGAATTAGCAAATATAAATCCAGTACTAGAGAAGCATCTTTTAAAGCAAACAAGAATACTGATTCAGAATTAGATGATATTGAGGCAAAATTTGTGAGAAGGTTAAAGAAAGGATCAAGAAAATATCAAGGGAAGTTTTCCTTCAAATGCTTTAACTGTGGTAAGATAGGTCATTTTGCATCTAAGTGTCCCCATCAGAAAAAGGACCAGAATTTTGATGATGAAAAGAAGTACAAATACAAGAAATATAATAAGAAGAAAATTTTGGTTGCAAATAATGACAATTCCTCATAAGACACCGATAGTGACTCTTCCTGTGAAGATAAGGCAAATGACTTCATGCTTATAGCCAAAGAGGATTATGATAATAAAAGAATAGGAAGTGATGATAATGATGAAGAAGCGGTGGTTGATATGGAAGGAGAACTGATTAGTGCACTGGAAGAAATTGACAGACTCGGAATTAAGAACAGAAAGCAAAAACAATTGTTGATACAGTTAGAGAAAGAAAGTAAAAAACCTGATGAAGAATTTGCTTTGCTGAAAGTGGAATTAGAAGAGGCAAAGAAAATAGAAGACATACTGAAACAACAATTGTCAGAGAAGAAAGTCAGGTGTGAAGCCTTAGAAGAAGAGATAGTAAAAAACAGAAAAGTAATGGAGAAGTTTAAAGGATTGTATCACCAAAATCTTCCAAGTATTAAAGCCTCAGAAAGATTAACCTCCATTCTAAATCAACAAAGAAATTCAAAATTGAAAGTTGGATTGGGATATGAAGAAGGATCAAGTAGTGATCATCCAAGTAATACAAAATCTATCAAGTTTGTTAAATCCTCAAACATTGACAATAGTCACTCTGCGGAAACAAAGAAGGAAAATCAACCACCAAGAAGGAATGAAAGAAAAAGCACCAGAACCAAATTTGTAGACCAGAAATATTATCGGCATGAAAAAAATCGACCTCCTCAAAGAGGACAAATTTTTTCAAGGTACAAAGATTTTTTCTATGGTTATTGTTTTTTCTGCTCTAATTTTGGTCACAAAGCTATAAATTGTTCTTTAATATTTAGATATGAACAATCAAGATATTCAATGAATAACTATCTTCCACAACAAAGATTGAGACAACCAAGTAACAAACAATCATAGACTATAAATCATGGGATGACTGGGAGAAGGACATAGGTGAAACACAACAATAGTTATGAGCATAACAATCGTTATGATCTATTATTCAGTGAGACAGAATGTTACAAATGTCATAGTAATGGACATAAAGCTACAGACTTTCGCTTAAGTAAATACAATCCAGACTTGAACCCCATTGCTGAAAATGTCAAGGTTTGGAAGAAGCAGATGACAAGTGTGGACTAGTATTATCATCCCAAAAACAAAAGAATCCCTGGTATATTGACAGTGGATGTTCCAAACATATGATAGGAGACAAAAGTAAGTTTCTAACTTTAAGTGAAAACAAATCAGGGAATGTAACTTTTGGAAATGATGCAACAAGAAAAATAAAAGGTAAAGGAATGGTAAGCCTGAGTAATGGCAATGGAAAAGCTCAAGATGTGTTGTTTGTAGATGGTCTGAAATATAATCTACTAAGTGTCAGTCAAGTTTGTGACAAAGGATGTGAATTTGTTTTTACTTCTAAAGACTGTAAAAAAAGGATTTGAGTTCAGGACAACTGATTGCAAAAGGGATAAGAACAAAAAATAATGTCTATGTGTTAAAAAAAGAAAAAGAAGAATGTCACTTAAGAAAATATGATGAAAGTTGGTTGTGGCATAGGAGACTTGGTCACCTAAATTTTGATCGCATAATCAAACTCAGAAACAATGGGGCAGTAAAAGATCTTCCGAAGATATCAAAGCCATAT
>ML787502.1:578258-589792 GCA_009831015.1 Picea engelmannii
AAATATAATAGGTTCCAAATGGGTGTTCAAGAATAAAATGAATGAAAAAGGACAAGTTGTTAGAAATAAAGCCAGATTGGTCTGTAAAGGATATGCACAAGTTGAAGGTCAGGACTTTGATGAAACCTTTGCACCAGTGGCAACATTGGAAGCCATCAACATGTTTCTTACCTCTTCATGTCATAAAAACTTTAAAGTTTATTAGATGGATGTTAAATCAACATTTTTTAATGGAGATCTAGAGGAAGAAGTATATATAGAGCAACCTGAAGGATTCTCATTGACAGATAATCCTAATTATGTTTGTAAGATGAAGAAGGCCTTATATGGAATAAAACAAGCACCACGAGCTTGGTATTATAGACTGGACAAATGTTTACAAGAAAAAGGGCTCAAGAAAGGTATTGTTGACAATAACCTTTACAGTAAGTCTGAAGGTGATAATTTACTAGTTGTTTTGGTTTATGTAGATGATATTATTTTTGGCTGTACTAATGAATCATCTGTCTAGTGGTTTGCTAACTCTATGCAAACAGAATTTGAAATGTCCATGATAGGAGAACTGTCATATTTTCTTGTCTTACAAGTAAAACAAAGTTCTGCAGGAATATTTATTTCTCAAGAAAAATATTTGAAAGAGATGTTGAAGAAATTTCAGATGGAAGATTCCTCTCCAGTTAGCACACCTATGGTGGTTGGTTGCAAGCTAAGTAAAGATGATATCTCATCTGATGTTGATCAAAGGACATATCGCTCTATGATAGGCAGTCTTTTGTACATCACAGCATCCTGTCCTGATATAATTCAAGTTGTTGGAATGGTAGGTCGTTATCAGTCTACTCCCAAACAAAGTCATTTGGTAGTTGTCAAAAGGATATTTAAATACTTGAATGGAACAATGACTTATGGTCTGTGGTATCCCAAAAAGCAGAATTTCTAGTTAACTTCTTATTCAGATGGAGATTGGGAAAACTGTGTTGATGAGAAAAAAAACACCAGTGGAGGAGCATTCTTTTTGGGTGACTCATTAGTTACATGTCTTAGTAAAAAGCAAGGATCCATTTCATTATCCACTACAGAGGAATAATACATTGTTGTTGCTACTTGCTGCACACAAATTTTATGGATGATACAAACTCTTGCAAATTTGAAGGTAACTTACGTTGATCCCATTCCAATTCACTGTGATAACACCAGTGCCATTAGTGTCTCCAAGAATCTTGTTCTTCATTCCAAGACTAAACATATTCCAATAAAGTACCATTTTCTTAGAGAACAAGTTACAAATAGAATTGTTCAACTGAATTATATACCTTCTACAGAACAAATTGCAGATATATTTACAAAACCATTAACAACAACCCCTTTTGGATATCTTCGTCAAAAGTTGGGGGTTATAATTTCTTGTGTCTAATCTGTTCACCTGATTAGGGGGAGTACTTATTGAATATCTGGTGTATTTCCAAGATGCTCATAGTTGACAGGGGGAGTATGTTTTGCAACAGCTCAGGGGGAGCATGTTTCTTCTTTGACATTGATGTCAAAGGGGGAGAAAAGAGTTCCGAAGGAGAGTTTGAATGCATGTGGGTGCTTGTGTTGCCATCAATACCAAAGGGGGAGATTGTTGGAAAATATTTAACAGGCAACGAATGATTGTCATTGATGGAAAGTACAACAATGAAGATGGAATGAGTACAAAAAGTATGTAATAGATTGGAATTATGAGAAGACACTGCAGAGAAGATTCGAATAAGCTCAGAAGAGATAGTGCAGAGGATTGTTGACAAGAATCATCGATGGAAAGATTAAAGTAAGCAGAACAAAGTAAGCTCGGGAGGAGAAGCATTTCTGATCGTTGGATTCCATTCATAATTCTCGAAAGAAGGAGGACCGTCAGATCTATTAGTAGACAAGAAGAACGCATGAAAGAGGATGATAGATCTTAGGCGTCAGATTCACTCATCGTTGGATCATGAAGAACCTGCACGTTCATTAAAGTGCAAGGCGAAACGGGCTCACAAAATCTCGAAAGAAGGAGGACCGTCCATATTCAGGCAGGACACGTGGCGAAAGATCATCATGTCACTGACTGGAAAGTCAAAGGAATGGGGTTCCCTAACCTCTTGAATTTGCGATATGCGAAATCGCGAAACTATCTTAGCCCTCAGTTTGTGGTTTGTTTTGGACCATTGATCTGATCTCCATCTCGGAGCTTCGCTTATCACGACTTGGAGAGGTAAGAAACATAATCATCGAAATCACGATATGAGAAATCACGATTTAATCGTAGTCGTCAGATCAAGGTGTGATCTGGACCGTTTATCCCATGCCATCTTGGAGCTTCGCCTATCGCGACTTGGAGAGGTAAGAAACATAACCATCGAAATCGCGATTTAATCGCAGCCATCAGATCAAGGTGTGATCTAGACCGTTGATCCCATGCCATTTTAGAGTTTCATGACTCGTGACTTGGAGAGGCAAGAAACATAACCATCGAAATCGTGATATGCGAAATCACAATTTAATCGCAGCCATCAGATCAAGGTGTGATCTGGACCATTAATCCGACTCCATTTCGGAGTTTCACGACTTGCGACTTGGAGAGGCAAGAAACATAACCACAAGAGAGCCGAAATCGCAATATGCGAAATTGCGATATGATCTGAGCCATTGAATTAAGATCAGATCTGGACCATGGAATCATAGGACAAGTCGCTAACTTGGAGTCAACGGAGCATGGTGTGGAAACTCGCGAGATGCGAGATCACGATAAGATATGGACCGTCAGATGTATGGATATTTCAACCGTCGATCAGACGCGATGAAGTTTATAAACTTGCGAAATATGAAGCGCCTTTTTGGCATAGCCTATGGTAATTGTCGGTGGTCACGAGAAGGGAAGGAGTCAGTTAAGATAATCTCCTTATCAAAGTTTCAGGGATCACGACTTGGAGAGTCGAGATGCCTCATCTCCAGACTCATGAAATGCGAATTCATGAAAAGCACTTTTTGCATAAGCGCTTGGTCATGGCCATGGTCATATAGAGGAAGGAGCTAGTGCAGAAAATCTCTGTATCGAAGCTTTGAAGATCGCGACATGAAGTGTCGAGACACTTGGCCACAGGAATGCTGAAATGTTGAAACCCAATTTAAAGGCAAGATTAATAAATTTCATCCAACGGTGCAGATAAACTTGAAAATGATCGGAGGGCTACTATTCTCTCTCATAGTTATTTTATCAGTTACGAATCTGTTAGGGAAACTGATTCATGATTCCTGATCGATTGACGTTTCAGTTGCTTAGACGGTTTTTCTTTTTCCTGAGAAGATTCGAAAGGGTAACTACTGTGGGGTGGTGCATAAAAGAATGAGACATAAACTATGCGTGGTTGGTCGTTTTGGACGAAAAATGAATTAAACTGTAAGAAAGGGAAAATCACAGGATGCGCAGTGTGAGACTGAGAATATGCGCAGTGTGAGATAAAAATCAGAGAAGAGTAACAGATTAAGAAAAGACTTGAAGTAGAGCAGAATGACAGAACAAGTTGAAGTAGAGTAGAATGACAGAACACGTTGAAGCAGAGCAGATTTGCAGAACAAACAAAGGAAGAGAAAAATTGCAGAATCGTCAAAAGAAGACCAGATTTACAGAGCAAAGAAGAAGTGGTAAGAATCGATTTATCTGTGTATTTGGTTGTTTAATTATTTATTTATATTCCAGGGTGGTTGGGAGGTGTTAGGGAGGATTGTTGTCCTCAGAGGTTCAAGTGGGAGCTTGAACACAGGGAGTTGTAGCTTCCATCTAGTTGCAGCCAGAGAAACCAGGGTGGCATGGTGGTGCAAGGGAGAACAAGTGTTCTCTATTATACAGGTTGGAGCCTGAGTAACTGGAAGTTGGTGCTTCCATCCAGTTGGTGCTGGAACATTAAGGGAGTTGGTGCTTCCTTCTAGTGGGTGCTAGAGAAAACAGAGAGTTGGTTCTCTCAAACAAGTTGCAGCTTGTAAAACAGAGGTAGCAGCCTCACATTGCGTTGATGCTCAATTATAGATGATGTACAAAAATTAAAAGATTGCCTATCATTTCGAAGAACAAGAGGTTTTCTCCCTTTATGGGTTTCCTCATGAAAATTTGTCTATGTGTATACCTTATGTGTGACTGATGCTCATTAATTTTATTGTCCATATGTTGTATAATGTTGATGATCACTTGAATAAAGATTAAGATTGTATTAATAGACTTAAAATTGTTTAAGCACAATAACAACCGATTCACCCCCCCCCCTCTCAGTTGTCTTAGTAATTCCAACATTAAGAATGGGCTTAGCGGGATACTGTAGGAGATTTATAAAAGGATTCTCTAAGATTGGTTGTCCAATCAATGCCCTTCAGAAGAAGGGAGTTAAATTCCTTTGGACCCCAAAATGTGAAGAAAGGTTTCAGATCCTAAAACACCTACTGACCCATGCACCTATGTTGAAGATCGTTGATCCTAAAACTGACTTTCTCGTGTGCACTGATGCCTGCAAGGAAGGACTCAGAGGAGTCCTTATGAAAGAAGGAAGTGTATTCTTCTATGAATCCAAAAAATTGAATGAGCATGAAGTCAACTATGTGAGCCATGATCTAGAACTGGTCGCCATAGTGCACGCCTTGAAAATGTGGAGGCATTACCTCCTGGGTAGGAAATTTGTACTTTTGACAGACCACTGTGGATTACGACACCTATTTGACCAACCAAAAATCAATGCTAGACAAGCTAGGTGGATGGCTCTTCTTAGTGAGTTTGATTTCAAAATGAAACACATCAAGGGAAAGGAAAATAAGGTAGTCAATGCCCTTAGCAGAAGTATGAAAACAATTCATTTAGCAGTGGCGAGCACCTGCGAGACCAACATCAGGGAAAGATTCAAGAATGCATAAGAAATAGACGTGTTCTTTTAGACCGTGACCTCATACCTGGAGCAAGAACCCGCAGGGATAAAGTACGAAGGCTACCAGATGTTAGATGGAGGTATACTAACTTACAGAAATAGATTGTATATTCCAAACTGTAATGACTTGAAGAGTTTCATAATGGATGAACTACATAAAATATGGTATACTGGTCACCCAGGATACCAGAAGATGATTGGGGCCACCAGGAAACAATTCTACTGGCCTGGATTGAAGAAATAAATAGTTGAGTATTTAGCCAAATGTATAGAATGCCAATAGGTTAAAGCATAACACTGGCACCCAATAGGATTATTACAACCTCAACCAATCCCGGAATGGAAATGGGAGACCATCTCCATGGATTTCATCACCGGATTACTGACATCGGCTAGGCAGATTGACACCATCATGGTAGTGGTAGATAAATTGAGAAAGTCCTCTCATTTTATCCCCATCAAATCGACTTTCAAGGCAATAGACATCACCAACATATTCATGAAGGAGATATTTAGACTACATGGCATGCCTAAGGAGATCGTGTCTGACAGAGACATGAAATTTACCTCAAACTTTTGGAAATCCTTGATGGTTGGTCTAGAGACCAAATTATTGTTCATCACAGCCTATCATCCTCAAGTCAATGGACAGACAGAAAGAGTGAACCAAATATCAGAATACATGCTAAGGATGCATGTAATGCATCAACCTAAAAAGTGGGAAGATTACTTGCCACTGGTGGAATTTTCCTACAACAACAACTACCAAGAATCACTAAATATGAGCTCTTTTGAAATCCTCTATGGTAGGCCTTCCAACACTCCATTCAGTTGGAGTAATCCCATAAACAGAATTACTATTGGACCCAACATGTTGAAATAAATGGAAAAACAAGTGATTCAGATAAAGAAACATATGAAAGTCGCTCATAACAGACAGAAAAGTTACGTCGACAGAAAGAGAACCCCTAGAGAATTCAAGATGAGATACCATGTATATCTCAGAGTTAGGCCCAGGAAGAGTTCCTTGAGGATGGGATCTTGTGCCAAGTTGGCACCTCGGTATTGTTGACCCTTTGAAGTTCTAGATAGAGTGGGACCTGTAGCCTATAGGCTAGCACTTCCTCCCACAATAAAAGCACATAATGTTTTGCATGTTTCATTGTTGAAGAAATATGTACATGATTCTAATCATATAATTGTCTGGTTTGTGATCCAGGTGGAATAAGAGGGAGAATTCTTTCAAGAACCTGTATGCATACTGGACAAAAAGAAAACCCCACTCAAGAATCGAACCATTGCACAGGTCAAGGTGCAATGGAAATATTTTGGCCCCGATGAGGCTATGTGGGAAATGGAAGATGCCATGAAACAAGCATATCTGATTTTGTTTACTTCTATACATACATGTCATAATTGATAGATATAACATCGAGGACAATGCTCCTTTAAGGGGGAGGAAATTGTAACACCCTGTTTCCCCTAGTCTGTAAAAATAACTATATTGACCAAGAACTATGGAAAACTCAAAGGTGTGCATGTTTGATTTGATGGACCTTTGTATAAAAGACCGATGAATGTTAATTATGTTATGAATATGTGTTGCATGACTGCTGGGAGGGGGATGTGCTAAAAGAGACCACGATGGATAATGAAGGGTGGTGGAAGGGACTTGGAATGGTTGCGTTAAATTCCACCGAACGAGTGCCATACTGGTTTTTACTTGCTCAAAGACCAAGGCAACTCTCTGACCCTGGAATGAATTTCCCGTCAGGATGGTAGGTGGGGAGGCTCCTCAAGAGTTAATGAGAGGATGGGGTGAACCACCTATCCATAAAGCTCTCAGACCTAACCACAAATAGGGGAATTCACACCACACACAATCTTCGAGAGAAGGGAAAAAAAGGAAGTGTGGGAAGGGTAGAGAAAGGGAGCACGTGTGACAGGGATCACAGAAGAGAGTAAAAAAACCTTGGAACCATAGGGAGTTTTGAACACATGAGAAGGAGAGTAAATTTCATCATCTATTTTTTTCTATATCAGGAGAAGGAGAGTAACCTTCGTCCTTGACTTCCGTTGAGCTGGAAGTAAGAGATTGAATCTTAGAGCATCGTTGTCTAGCTCGGGGGTGGCTAGTGGTAAATCCGTTTGGAGTCATTGAGCCTATAGTTGGGTGGAAATGAGCACCCCTCTCAGCAGTTACATCACACCTTGTGGTTCTGATAAGTGTTTTATGCCTTATATTTTGAATTGAATAACATGGATGAGTGTTTATACTTATATGCCATAGTTGATGTCTGTGTAAATTAGTTAATTTCAAAGTATGCATTCATCCCATTGAGAATAGACCCATCTGGATGACCTTCGCAATATTCTAGGATGGCTCCTCGAGAGCACCTTTCCTTGGGAATCGCCTCATAACTTTGGAACCATACTGAGCCTTTACCCAAAAACCCGTCTAAAATTAGGGATAGTTGCCCAAGAACCATCTGAAGGTTCATGCAATCTGGGTCTGGAAAACCTATGAAAGAAAGAGTAGTTCTCCAAGGTTTTGGAGTCGTGGGAGTTTGAAGCTCTGAAAGGTTGAATTTCGTGACCCAATTTCAGAAAGGATAGTGAATCAAATTATCGAAAGGGAGTATCCCTTCATTTGGTAGGAGAACGGATGAGATCCTTTCGAAAATACCCCTGGTCTATCAAGACCAATTGTTCTAGAGGAGGAGCACGGGCATTAATTCCTCGACCCCTTCAGCCTTCACAAGTAGCGATGGAACCAAGACTGTAGATCCTAGGATCCATCGGTAGCTATCTAGGCCATCGATCTTAACCCTTGTGTAGATGGGAGGATGGACTCATCATAGTCCTAAAAGTCTCGATTTAATCAGGACCATCCATTCAATAGGGATGCATGGCAGTCGGGTGGCATTTCTCTAACTCGCGACCTGGAGTGGTCAAAGGGTAGGACCGCACAAACTCACGATTTGCGAATACGCGATGTAATCATGGTCATTTATCCATGAGTGTTCTGGACTGTCGATCGTCAATTAGGGAATTTTGACATTTTAGGAGTCGGGGGATTCGAGAGGAGAACCTTCGCAAAGTGATGAGTCTCGCAGTCCCGAACCAACACTTGGAGGAACATGGGCCCTTGATCAGGGGACAATGAGAACCGTCGGTTTAGCGTGAATGAGTTTTGGCATTTCGACGTCCGAGAGACCAAAGGGCATAATATCTCAGTTTCGCAAGTTGTGAAATCCCGACATACGAAACCCCGACACGCTCAGTGGGTTGGAACTAGGTCACAGGACAGGGTCGTGTGGTAGAAGGAGTAGGTAGGTTCTAGTAGTTGGCTAAGGGTCTAACTCGGGGATCAGTATTTCGAAACCCGAGAATTCAAAGAAATGAGAAGTCGAGGGACGTGAAGTCCCAAAATTGCAAAACGCGAAATAACCTATGGTTGTAAGTCGTGTTCACAATGTCGTGGTCATGTGGAGGAGGGTCACATCGTGATCATAGGTGAGAGGGATAGCACGTGCTAGGCCCCTTAATCGCTTTCAGGACTGAAGGAGATGAAGAGGTTAGGACACCTTGCATCGGGAGCCCCGATGTTGCGAAATGTGATGATCCTTTTAAACTAAGCCTATGGTCATGGGTCTCAATCACATGGTGAAGGATGAGGAGTGAGCTATCCTGCGCTAGGCCCCTGTAGGAATTTGGGAATTCTGTCCTTTGAGAAAAAAGGCAAAAATTTTGTTATGCTGCCGTGGGTGTGTGACACTTAGGCTAGTGAGCAGATAAATTTGAAAAGGGGCCAAAGTGCTTAAGAAATGTAACACTTCCTATACATTAATAAGATACACCGCTAGCTGCAATACCGACAAGGAAAAAAGAGATAGGGGGCTATGATTCCATGAGAGAGGGGGCTTGAGGGGCTAAGTCTTGTTATTATTATTTTATTTACCCATAATTGATTTTATGGAGAAGAGCGGGTTACATGAACTTCTTGGGAGAGAGGCCATGTGACTTTTGTCTTCATGTAATTATTTAAACATCCCTTGGGGGTTGTTTTGGGGTCATTCTTCCCGTGGTTCATCCTCTTCTCATTGGTTCACTTGTTCTGCTTCCTCTTCACTCACTACTGCTAGTTTGTGTGTATTTGGGATGAGCATGGAAATTAATGGAAGGAAGAGGAGAGCCATCATTGAATGGCTGTAATGATTTACTGATCATTCTCGAAGGGAATGGATGCTTGTGTGCATGAATTTGATGGCAATTCGGATGGAACTGTCCACAACTAAGAGTCCTTGGAATTTCCAGTGGGTAGATTTCCTAACCAGTAGCACTGGAGCGCTGGAGAGAAATGGAATAGCCTCAGGGACTGCATGGCAGAGAAAGGGGTTCATTTCTTTGGGTTGTGTAGGGCTAAGAGGGAAGGAGAGCTTGTTGGTTGGAACTGCTACCATAAATATAAATTATGAAGATCATCATAGATTTTTTTGGTCGGAATGCCTATGCATACATGTTTTAGGCCAGAGTGCCTATGTATATTATGTTGGGCTGGATTTACTGTGTAAATTAAGGCCACAGGGCCTGGAATTGTAATGTTAATAACATTGGAATGATGTTGTGCACTGAGGATAGTGCCAAAATAAGGGGAGGGGGATGTAACATCCCGGTTCTAACCCTTATAAACTATAATGTATTATGTAAATATGACTTAGGTTGGTGAGATGGTAAAGTTTAAAAGGGGACAGAGTGCCTAAGAAATGTAACACTTCCTATAAATTAATAAAATACACCGTTGGCTGCAAGACCGACAAGGACAAAAGAGATAGGGGGATATGATTCCACGATAGAGGGGGCTTGAGGGGATAAGTCTTGTTATTATTATTTTATTTACCCATAATTGATTTTATGGAGAAGAGGGGGTTACATGAGCTTCTTGGGAGGGAGGCCATGTGGCTCTTGTCTTCATGTAATTATTTAAACATCCCTTGGGGGCTGTTTTGGGGTCGTTCTTCCTGTGGTTCGTCCTCTTCTCACTGGTTCACTCATTCTTCTTCGTCTTCACTCACTACTGCTAGTTCGTGTGCTCTTGGGTTGAGCATGGAAATGAATGGTAGGAAGAGGAGAGCCATCGTTGAATGGTTGTAATGATTTATTGATTATTCCTAGAGGGAATGGATGCTTGTGTGGATGAAATTGATGGCAGTTCGGATGGAACTGTCCACATCTAAGAGTCCTTGGAATTTTCAGTAGGGAGATTTCCTGACCAGTAGCACTGGATCCCTAGAGAGAAATGTAACAGCCTCAAGGACTGCATGGCAGAGAAAGGTGTTCATTTCTTGGGGTTGTGCAGGATGAGGGGGAAAGAGATATGGAAATTAGGATTGTTGTGAGGTTGGGAAACCTGAGAGCTACTTAGCCAACTACTGTGTATTTAGACTTGGCCTAGGACCCGTCCTTGTGGATTCATAGCCCTGGCTCAGGGGTGACTTGATTTTGAGAGTAAATGAGCAACAACATCTATGGTTGGGAGGAATGTCCTTGGTATGCAACCAGTTGGTGAACGTTTACTTGCAAAGATAAGTGCTCTCTGTATTTTTTGTTTGATGTATTCCACTGTGTATTTAATTATCTCTAAGATATGTATTCTAATGTGCATGTCTACTGGTTATTTGTTGTCCATGTCACATTGTTTATCTCTTTTATGCTATGACATGGATCTTGTCTTATGCATTTGGTGTGCATGCTTCTAACATTGTTGAGAAGTCCTTTGTTTTCGAATTAGAGATCATAGAATTGAGTTTTGGGACTGCAACATGCCTAACCTATGGGTGGTTGGGTGTGTTGCAGCCTATTTAAGTGGCGTAGCCCGGCCTCTAGGTGGTCGAGTATGTTACAATTTACCTTCGTCACTTGTAATGGACTTCACAATGATGTCCAAAGAAGTGGCTAGGGAGACTTTTCTAAGCTCTCTAGTGTCCCTTAATTGTTCCTCAAGGGTTCTTAATATGCCCAACCCCTCATCAATTTTACTGTTTACATAGGGTGGTTGTAGTGGGTTGGGGTTTTTCTCTCCTTGGTTTTCTTCTGATCGATTTACATTGTCTCTTGGTTCCATTTTATTATATACGCTGCAATTTATTAAACTGGGCAATCCGTGTTAGAAATAGTGCTAATGAACAAGGGATGACGTTTATATGTAAATAGTAAATGCACTCGATAATGGTAATTGTTGTAAGTAATTCATTTTCTTGTTCTAAATATTTTATTTTTTTAATTTTCACTTATTTTTTTATGTAATTATTAATTTTTATTTAAATTGCATTTTAAAATATATAAATAAATTCAACATTCTAAAAACAAATCTGAAAACACTTGAATTATACAACTTTAAACATATTTAAACTTGGAATTTCAACAATTTTTAACGCGATTTCAATAAAAATTGATCAGAAATATACCAGTAAACATTCCAAAAAATCAAACTATGGGATTCATTTTTATGGATGAAGTGGTTGGTGTTAAATCGACTTCCACCGACTTGATTCGGTGTTTCTATTTAAGATTCGATTAGTTTCGCTAATTTATAGGATTTAG
>ML787502.1:629014-639547 GCA_009831015.1 Picea engelmannii
TTAAGAAATATATGATGAACAACAAAACCTTATGAACACAATATTTTGCCGTGGAACCCAACAAGGAAAACCACCAACTCTTTTCTCATTAATAAATTGTTCTTTTACAAAACTGTTTTCAAGCTACAACTTGATGGAGAGACTGTCCCCAAGTTTCTCCAGCTATGACTAAAGGGATGCTTCCACACCCACTTTACCAGCTACAACTAAATTGAGGCTATGACCCCCTAGTTTATCAGCTACCATTGAAAGGATGATTCAACACCCTATTTACCAGCCACAACTGGAAGGAGGCTACGCCCCCCTAGTTTTTTAGCTACCACTGAAAGGATGCTTCAACACCCTATTTACTAGCCACAACTGGAAGGAGGCTACGACCCTCTAGTTTATCAACTACCACTAAAAGGATGCTTCGACACCCTATTTACCAGCTACAACTAGAAGGAGGATATGACCACCTAGTTTATCAACTACCACTGAAAGGATGCTTCGACACCCTATTTACTAGCTACAACTGGAAGGAGGCTACGACCCCCTATTTAGTCAGCTACAACTGACAAGGAAGCACCTACTCCCCTGCGGGCTCCAACCTGCCCTTGCACCACCCAATCACCCTTAATTTCACAATGTAATTCAATCTCTATTGCTCTTCAATGAATTTTATTCATGTAGCCATTAACACAAGTCCTATCATATTTGACCCCCTTTTTTATTTCGACTTGTTTTCCCTTGCTCCACCCTTCCTCCCTTGATGTAGGTCATAAGACTTATAAAACTTTTACTGTACTCTGTTCAAGGTGTTTATAAATAAACAAGGATGCTATCAATTCTTCAACTCTTCTTAGAATCATTTTGTTGTACTTTCTACTTGTCTGCTACAACCTCTGCTTGTATGGTATTCTAGTTATATGCAGTCAAACTTCATCTCTTGCTCTCTAGCTTCTGTCATTTAATCTTCAATGAATCTGTTGCAGTCCAATATAGGTATTCTATATCAAATACTGGATTCCATAACTGTTTCTCTGTCTTATTTTGTTCTTGATCTTCAATAAGACATTGGCAGGCCCATTAGAACCATGGATTATTTTAGGGGCTAAATTTTGCTCATGGGCTAATTTTCCATGGTTTTCCCCAAAAAACGATTAACTATTTTAAAAATGATTTGCCCAAATTCTATAGGATACAATTATTTTACCTTAAAAATCGCCAAAATTTTATGCAAACTATATAAAATCCTTAGAAATTTGAATATTTTTACAAAAATATCACCAAACATTTTATAGTTGGCATATGAAGGATTAGTAAGATTCACCAAGGTTTCTACATTTTAAAATAAATTTATATCCTTAAAATCATCCCTGATTAGAACCAACAGTTCTTCTTCTTGAACTCTACTTATGGTTTGATCTTCTTATCTGAACTACAGAGACACTTTCTTCTCATCACTCTTTCTCATTTATATAATCTTCAAACTATTGTGAATTATAACACATTTTGTCCTTTCGTTTGGACAATCACACCTCTTCATTTAACTTAACCATAATTTTTGCAAATACTGCATAAATCGAGTTCTGCTGAGACGCTTCCTTCAAACCATTTTCAAATGACCGACAACGCAAAACCACAGGCTTATAGACTTAAGCGATGTATTATATTTTACCTTTATTTCTCTTATTCCATATGACCACAGGTGGTGACCAGGCACTAGGCCTAGCGAGAGCTTGATCCCTTATCGGAATCAATGGTCACATTGTAATCTCCCGATGAGATGAGCGATTCTCGTTTACTTCAGGAATTTGGGAGTTCGTCCTTCGCGACTTCTAGCCTCTTTACAAATCTACCGAATAAGATATGCATCTCTATAATATTCAATGGTTGTGAATGCTCCCGAAGTGTTCTTCAGATCAGACGACTCATGTCCACTTTGGGACTTTGGCCTTCGGGACTTCAGGACTTAGGTCATTTGTTGGTGGTGAAAAATCCCGAAGTAAAAAGTCTCAGAGTGACGTAACTTGCTGACGTCACTTGTTGAGGTGGCACTTCCTGAGTGGATGCCACATGTCACCTTGATTCGTGGCTTACGTATACTTTTAGTAGTTATGGGACCTTGACACTTGTCATCAACTAATTACGCCACATGTCCTATCCTCATGACTTCGGAACTTCAACCTTCAAGACTTTGGGTAATTTGATTCTCCACTTCCTATTTCTCCCAAAGTGAGATTCCCCAAAGTGTAAGCCTCGAGTAACTTGACTTCATCCAATGGTCATTCTTTAACTTGAAAAGAATTAACATGATCCAATGACTGTCGGGAATTCGGCTATTCAGTATTTTGGGCCTTTGGCCTTGCTTATCCTATCCTTCTACTTTCCTCGATCTGACGGTCAGGATATCTTCCGAAGTGTTTCCTCAGATCATACGAATTATGTTTATTTCAGGACATTTGTGGCTTACTTTGTCCTTCCACTAAGCATGAACTGACAGTCCTGATATCTCTCGAAGTGTTATTCATATTGGATGGTTCACATTTGCCTCGGTACTTCAGCCTTTGGGTGATCTTACGTGTTCTCAACCCTTTTCTCCCGAAGTGGTCAGTGCCAAAGTTGACCACTACTACCTTGGCATGATCTGAACAGATCGGATGGTCCTCATTTACTTCGGGACTTCGTATCAGACAGTGTTCGTCTTTACTTATCCTATAATTCCACTTAACTTGATCCAACTGTTAGTGTGGATTACAGAACCATAACTTACAAGTGGTTTAATTCATCGCCCAAACTTTGCAATTGAATTTGTGCAATTGTTGGTGGATCAACCACAGTCGTCAATCTTTGAATCTATAATATTTGACGGTCTAGACTAATTGCAGGATTGGAAATAACACATTTTTTAACTATCCTTTTGCTCTCCGCAATCTAACCCTGCCATTTATCTGGCACTTGCATACCCAACACTCCTGATTTTATTTGATCGTTGACTAGTCCTCAAACGATCCTTAAGCCCACGATCACTCATATGACCAATGTGCAATGTATATCTATATATACATATATATATAGATATATATATTTCCAATGAATGGCCGAGATCCTTCGTCATCAGCTCGACAGTTATTGTCACTTTGACCATAAGGTAGGGGGCCTGACAGGTCGTCCCGGACTCTAGGCTAGTGAGCTTCTCGAGGATTCCAAACACCTAGATCCCCCACCATATCCTTGCACTACACGTCAATAAGCTATGGAGAGTGTTGTGTATATAAACCTACATAATATTTTTCTCACTTCCAATGTGGGATAAATCCCATTACATGAGACTATCAACATCGTCAATTTCTTGAGCGGACGATTGTTGAGGCTTCTCACCTTTTCTTGTGCATCGATCAACTTCTTAGTCTTTCCATTGATCCCGACGACATTTCTACAATGCGCTCTTCCTTCCGAGCTTGATCTCTATATAATTTAATCTAAGATTCATGTGTGTAATCTCTTCTTAACTTCTGATCTTCATTTGCTAACCCTCCTGAGCTTTAATCTCTGAATACTGTCATATTGTTTGACATAAATGACAACACATTAATGACACTATGTCCAAAAATCTCCCCCTTTTTCATTGATGGAAACACACCAATTTTATATACAATCTCCCCCTGTGATGATGCTTCTCTCCTTTGAAGTTACTCTTCCCTTTGACATTAATGGAAAATGATTTCTCCTCCTATGATATGTATGTCTATATGCTACTGATCAATATCTGAACTCTGGTAACTCCCCCTGCAATTATGTTGTGGGTGCCACAATTGAATAAATCCCCCTGTCACTCTACTCTCTTTGCCTCTGACTGTTCTCCCCCTTTATTTCTAAAAGGATATCTCTTCCTGACAAGGTCTCTCCTCTTGCTATCTCTACAGGATGTCATGTATATCATTTTTTACATCATAATGTTGTTGTTGCAGACACTTCTACCCTACTGGAACACTACTCAATTGTAGCTCATATTTTTCAAATGACCCTTAGATCTGTCCATTGGTTCTCATCAATTTCTAGCCAGATGTATCTATCTCTATCCATGATACTTTTCTACTATACATTGCTCTAAAGTCGTCTGAGAAAGTTTATACTATGCTTGTCACATGACTGCAATTCTTTTTGCAACAATTGACTTCACTCATGTTCACTTGATCAGTCTTTTCTATCCACATCTATGAATGTCTTGGTTTGTTGAACTTTGTTCTCTGATCTTCTATTACTGCACCTTCATTTTTCTTCCATGTTTTCTTTACTCTTCTTGTCAAATTGTATGAAGCATTTCTCATTGATTTTCTTCTTGAGTTCCAATGGTTATGGGATTTTGTGGCCATATCCACCACAACTGTAGCATCTCATAGGGTAACAATGTGTAGCAATATGTCCAACAACATTGCAGTTCCAACATCTTATACTGTTGTTGAGCTTACCAACTTATTTTTTTCTCATGATGCCTACAATCCCAGGTTTGAGGTGTATGAGTAGCTTCTGGATGTCTTCCTTGATCCGATCTTCTAGACATTGTAGTGTTGCTTTCATTCTTTTAACATGAATGACCTGCGTCAGACGTGTCTTCACTTTATAAATGAGAGACCTGCATCAGATTTCTTAGGAGTAATAATTTCTTCCTTGTTATAGTAAAAACCGGATTTGTCATTTGGTGATCTCTTATTTTCCAAGATCTCATCCAAGGTTATGGAGTTGTTCAAGAACTTGATTTGGGTGTTTGACTTCTCAACCTTGTTTCTAATATTCACAAATTCTGCTTGTGTACCATCTAACGCATCATCATCTTCATCTTCGACATCATCATGTAATCCATCAAGGATTGTATTCATTGCCATTGAGTTACTTTTCTTGGATTTATTTTGATCTCAAGTCCTTGCTCTGTTTGGTGGAAAGTAATGAGTGATCATTAAATTCCATACTTCAAGTCCAAATTGTAATATCCCCAAGGATGAGCCCTGTTGTAGTCATGTTTATGAATTGTAAATCATGTTTTGTAGGCTGGTGAGCCAAGTATTGATAAGTTGGTGGGCTTATGTGTTTATTAGGCTAAAGAGCCTAAGTGTTAAAGGCCAGGAGCCTATTTTTGTATATGTAATATGCAAAACATTAATAAAGACTAAACCTCATTGCATGTAGATCGACCACGAAGAAAGAGTGATGGGGGACTAAGCTTCCACGGGGTGGGTAAGGGAAAATGGGCTAAGATTCGGGGCTTAAGTCCTTGAGAATAATATTTTATTATTATTCTAAAGTTGTGTGACAAAACATGTTTTTTATCCTAAGTCTTGGGAGAGGCAACACATGCAGCTCCAATGTGTGAAAAAGGGAACGCATGAATCTCTGCAAAGACAAGTGTCAACCTAGGCACATGCGGTTAAAATATGAAGTGTCAGCTAAGTTTGGGATTCCTCCTCCATTTTTGTCGTCAATTGTCCGAAACCGTGAATTTCATTTGATCTCTGCATGCATACCCTCACACAGCTCTGAAACCCGAAGCCTCTGATGTTTTCTTGAGAAGATGATACACCCTCTGTCTGAACCATTGAGTCTATGTTCAACCTATATGTGGATTGCTTGTCACGCATCCTGAAACTGGTGTTACCTGAACCGTGTTGTGTCTTAGTGGCCTGTTTCCATTTTTCTGGATGTCCACACCCAATTTTCCTGTTGCTGTTGTCACCCATGAGTTAACCAAAACTTGTTGTTGTTGTTATCCTAAACTTGTGGGAATTGAGTTGAAAAATTGGTTGAAGAGCCGGGTTGTCAAGACCGTGGTAGAAGAGGTAGGTTGTCAGGCCTGTCAACAACTCTCTCTAGGTGAGAGAGTCTATTGGGAAGTGGTTTTCTCCCAGAGAGAATCCAACACCAACTACGGAGCTTTGAGAATTTCTGATTTGTCATGTTGTCGAGACCCAAAGAGGGAGGTGAAGCATCGATGGATTGTTCTTGTGAAGGTGTATACTCCTGGTTGGAACAGGCATGTGGGGAATGAGAGTTTGTGAGTAGTGGGTGTAAGAAGGCTCCTGGATAGAATCCTTCCAGATGCTCTGTGTAGTTTTCTTGTAACCTTATCCTAGTCTAGGATTCCTCTGGCCTGTGTAGAGCTTGGTCCCAGCTCAGGTCTGGGTGACCCACTCATGAGCGTGATGAGCAGTGTGGTCTAAGGTTGGGAGGTTTGTGGAAGGTTTGCACATAGTTGGTGGAGTTACAACAGTTTCAAAGATAAGTATATGCATGTGTTTAATTTCAATTAAAATTCATGTCTGTGATGCTTGCACTATTATTATGTATTCCGTTGCAATGATATTTACTGTCAATTCCATTAATTTTGTATGTTAGTAGTAATTATATGTTTACTTTTTGTTAATTCATTTAACTTCATTTAAATTCATACTATATAAGCTTGAGAATGTTTCCGTGTAGTAGCGTTTCCCGGTCGTGGGTTTGATGGTCAAGGAAGTTACAATATGGTATCAGAGCCCATGGTTTCAACATTGAGCCTGGATGGGATGGATAAGTGGTCTTTGGACCCAAGATTTCGAGTGGAAATGGTGTTCGGATGGAACCAATTTTGAAACTTAGAATTTTTTCGAGTGCCAAGGGGTTACTTGGCCATGTTACGAAGCTCAGGAGGAGTAGCGGTAGAATAAAACTACTGTCGGCGTGTATTTGAACACAAAGAGAGAGTGATCAACACTTGGGGTGTTGGATCCATAGGATCTATTTGGGGAAAGTGAAAGTCCTTTGTGACCGACAGATACAGAAAAGGTGTAGGAGGGTTATCCTGGATGCCTTTCGGAGTTCAATAATTGGAAGAAGTGGAATGCACTGAGGCATAAACTCTCAAAGGAGATATAAACCGTAGATCGTAGGAAAAGAGTCTGGACAGTTATATCCATGTCTAGGAAGGCAAAGGAAAATCACTTTGGAGGATTTCTAGTGTGGAGTGTGACAAACTCCTGAAGTCCCGAAGTAGATCACAATTGCCCATTGCAGAGTACACGCGTCGATAGATCTTGAACTCCAGGAGAAAGCGCTACGGGAAAAAGAAAGCATAGAGGAGTTTTAACTCCCAAAGCCCAAAGAGATGAAGTGGTGAGTCATGATGATGTCACCTAGAGGTGACGTGGACACATGGGATCTGTTCCATGTGTCAATGGGTCTAGAACCCGTGGAATATTGAAATGGCATTTGGAATGTGATGAGTGTCACCCTTTTGAATGGGACACGTATCAGTCGCTAGTATGCCGCCATTTGGAATCTTGTGTGAGCACGATTAGTGGGGCCCGAGGTTACGTAACGTAGATAAATTTTGTAGGACCCACAGTGGCCTTGATCATGATACGTCAAGATCAATGGCCATGAGACATTGTGGGGACCCAAGTTGCATGGGAGATAATTCTCCAAGGCGGTCCTGTAATCCAAACCATTGTTTAACTGAGCAGTTATGTGTCAACGTCAGGAGAATTGCGGGATGAAAGGTGGGTTACTCCAAACCACCATTACCTGCCCCCGCAATTGGGAAAACATTAAGTGATGTGACGTAATAACGTCACCTAAGGTGATGTGGGAGTGTTCGAAGATTAATGGTTTGGGGTGTGCGGATGTGAAATCCTTTGAAGTCCCGAAGTCCCGGAATTCATACACCTGAGGTTCCATAGCAAGTTTCAGCCGTAGGATGTTGGGTAGACGTGGACCATTGATTCACCCTACTGCGCGAGTTCGATAACTCAGAACTCCAAGTGACTGTTCTGTTATTCTTGAAAATCTTCCAAAGCCAAAGGCCCAAGTACGCGCTTATTGATGTAGCTCTTGGTCACGATGCATGGTCACGTTGGTTGGGGAACTAAGAGAAAGGGGTTAGTTCCCGAAAACTTAGCAGAGCATAGTTTTGAAAGAAGGAATCTGCAGGGATTCTTGATTGAACGAGAATCACAGAGAATGAAAATGGAACATTTTCTTGAGTCAGATTTGTTTATGAATGATGTGGGATTTGTTAAGGATTAATGGCCTGAAAAATTCTGGTTGTCTACACATTGTGTTTGCAGAAGTATAACGAGTGTCAGAACCAAGTAGGGTTTCCACTGAGTGAAAAGAAATGGAAGAGGCACATACTGCTTCCAGTTCCGAGGATAAAGCAAAAGGAATGGATGTTCAATTGGGAGTTGAAGGGTCGAACTCCAATGGGCATGGAGAAGAGATAGATAAGGAAGGGCATATGATGAAAATCATTGAAAGATTGCAGAAAGATGCACAAAATCACCGAGCAGATAACAAGAAGATTATGAAAGATGAGGAACAATAGGGAGAATTCAACTTAAAGTTGATGAAGATTCTGGAGAGAATAGAAAAGAAGTTGGATAAGGAGGGTGATTCAAGGAAAACAGGGATTCATGGACCCCCTGAGAGGAAAATAAGATCAAGGAGTGTTGGTAGACACCATCATCACTACCAAGGTCACTCCAAGAGGAAGACACATAGTAGTTCAAGCCCATCTCCTACCAGAAAGAACGAAAGATCTAGAGTGGATGAATTGAAGGGTGAAATGAACAAGATTAACCCCCCTATGTTTGATGGAGAGCATAGGAAGGAGGAATATGTCGAAACATGGTTTCTTGGCATGAGGAAATATTTTTAACTATAGAAGTATTCCTCTCATGAAGAAGGAAGAATTTGGATTTATCAACTAAAAGGAAAAGGATCCATGTGGTGGGATCAACTTGTGCAGGTGCAACACATTAGAGAGAAAGATATCACTTGGAAATAATTCAAGATATATTTCGAGAAGAAATACTTGACTAAAAGATACTACAACAAAAAGATGAAAGAGTTCTTTGAACTCAAGCTGGGCGACATGACCATTGATGAATACGAGTGAATATTTTTGGAATTGTTGAAGTATGTTTTGTTCATTAAGGATGAGACTGTAAAGATTCAAATGTATCTGAGTGGACTTCCACCTTCCATTGCGGACAAGATCCAGTATGATGACCCAAAAAATTTGGAAGAAATGATAAGAAGAGAGAAATGCTTATATGAGAAGCAAAGAGAGATGCCTACTTTCTGGAAGGCTTGGCAAGATAAGAAGAAATTTCATATGGATCATAGGAAGAAGGGAACTAAGCCACCCCTTTTCAGAAATAGTCCTCAGGAACAACCATCTTTTAGAGAGCCCAGGAAGGCTGAAGTGGGTTGGAAAATTCCAAGACCTCCACCTATGGAATGTTGGGGTTGTAAAGGGAACCATTGGTAGAGAGATTTACCCCACAGAAATGATAAAGTGATATCTGTCCACAATGTATAGTAGGTTGAAACAATGGAGGACATGGGTAGTAGAATGCCAAGGATCTATGCAGTCCTGGATAATAAGCAAGATGAATTTCAATCACACATGATTGAAGTGGAAGGTATGATCAATAACCATCCATTCACTATTTTAATTGATTCAGTGGCTAGCCATAGTTATATAGATCCTAGAGTGGTGGAAAGTTTGCAATTATTGAGAAGAAAACATGAAAAGTCTTGGTTAGTGCAATTGGCTACATGAACCAAGAGGAAAGTCACTGAGTTGGTTATGTCTTGTCCAGTGGACATGAATGGACTGAGCACAAAGGTTGAATTGAATGTTCTGCCTTTAGGTTCTTATGATTGTCTAATTGGGATGGACTGGTTGGACCAAAACCATGCCATCTTGGGCTGTCATAAAAAGGCATTCACGGGCCTAGATGGAGAAGGAAATTGGAAAATAGTCCAAGGAATTCCTAGAAATATTGCTATCAGATAAATCTCAACAATGCAGTTGAAGAAGTGCTACAGAAAAGGTTGTCAATTATTTGCAACCCATGTGGAGGAAGCATCTACATATGAAGTCTCAAATATTGGAGATCATGTGGTACTAAAGGAGTTTGAAGATGTATTTCAGGAGGTACCGGGACTACCTCCGAAGAGAGATATTGATTTCTCTGTAAACCTGATGCCTGGAGCAACTGCAATGTCGAAAGATCCTTACAAAATGAGTACACCAGAGCTGAAAGAGTTGCAATTTATACTTGAAGATATTATGAAGAAGGGGTACATATGCCCAAGTGTGTCACCTTGGGGAGCCCTGGTTCTATTCATGAGGAAGAAGGATGGAACACTGATATTGTGTTATGATTTCAGACAGTTGAACAAAGTAACTGTAAATAACAAATACCCTCTGTTGAGGATTGATGACCTCTTCGATTAGTTGAAGGATGCGAAGATATTTTTGAAGATAGAACTCAGGTTGGGATATCACCAGGTCAGGATAAGGGATGAATATATCAGCAAGACCGCCTTTAGAACAAGGTATGGTCATTATGATTTCACAGTGGTGTCGTTTGCACTGTCAAATGCACCCATTGTTTTTATGTGCCTGATGAATGGTGTATTTAGGGACTATCTAGACAAGTTTGTCATAGTATTCTTGGATGACATTCTAGTGCATTATATTGGACACACCTACCACACTTAGAGGGG
>ML787502.1:641122-653588 GCA_009831015.1 Picea engelmannii
CTTCTCTTTATTATTTAAATAATCCACCTTGACTTTGTCACTTTACTTTATCATTTAAATAATGATTTCTTCTTTTAGGTCACTTTGACTTCTTTGACCTTGGGGGCTTCAAGCCTTCATGTGGGGGTCCTTCATTTTCGTAACGCCATAACTCTCAAACCATGAGGAGTTATGTGACATTCCACATACCACTAGAAATGGCATGACAAGCACTATCCATCTAGGATAGTTTCACCAACAATTTCCTTGATCTTCATCTCGTTATTCCACATACAAGCATGAGTCCTCCAACCATTATTCTAGGATAACTCAATCTGCAAAGCGTCTTCCCATGAGGGCTTTCACCATAAAGGGACCACTTTGGAGTTCATTCGTTTTTGCACCTTATCAATCATGATAAGACAATAATGAGAGCATGGATCCTCCAACCATTCTTCTAGGATAACTCAATCCGCAAAGCATCTTCCCATGAGGGCTTTCACCATAAGGGGACCACTTTGGAGTTCATCCATTTGTGCACCTTATCAATCATGATAAAACAATAATGATTCATTTATACATTTTTCCAACAATGCATCATATACCAATGAAACCACATCGATCCATCTTCATCATGTATCAATGACAACTCATTGATCCATCTTCATCTATGCATTCTCGTCAAGGACAATACATATTATATTACATCAATCATTAATCAATCAATCCTTTGACATCAATCAATCAAACCA
The DNA here is from genome assembly GCA_009831015.1 of Picea engelmannii. Lineage (NCBI taxonomy): Eukaryota > Viridiplantae > Streptophyta > Pinopsida > Pinales > Pinaceae > Picea > Picea engelmannii. The sequence continues at coordinate 641,854 of ML787502.1, forward strand.
TTGGCATCAATGACAACATGATCCAACATATTCCAAGTCGGAGGAAGAGCACGAACAACATCTGAGGATGGTGCTGCAGGTGCTTAGAGAGCATCAACTGTATGCCAAGTTGAGCAAGTGCTCGTTTTATTAGGAGCAGATCCATTACTTGTGGCATATTATTTCAAAGGATGGGATAGCTTTATATCTTGAGAAGATTGAGGCCATTAGAGAATGGTCAGTGCCTAAAAACATGACGAAAGTCAGATCCTTTATGGTTCTAGCTGGTTATTGCATAAGGTTTATCACAGGGTTCTCAAGGATAGATCACCCTATCACTTCCTTGCAAAGGAAGGAGAAGAAGTTCCAGTGGAAAAAGGATTGTGAGAAAATCTTTTAGCGATTGAAGCAATTGCTAACCAATGCTCCAATCCTAAGGATTGCAAATCCAAATGAAGACTTTGTAGTGTGTACAAATGCATGCAAAGAAGGACTGGGAGGAGTCCTCAGTTAGAATGGATTCCTAATTTGTTATGAATCCATAAATTTGAAAGAGCATGAAAGGAACTATGAAACTCATGATTTGGAGTTGGCAACCATAGTACATTCTCTAAAGAAGTGGAGGCATTACCTCATGGGAAGGAGGTTCGAACTGAGAACATACCACAATGGTCTGAAATATTTGTTGATCAGCCAACCTTGAATGTTAGACAGAGTAGGTGGTTGGAGTTTCTCTGTGAATACGATTTTTATATCAAGCATATCAAAGGGAAGGAAAACAAAGTGGTTAATGCACTCAGCAGGAGAGTGCATGAATTACATGCTACAACCATTAGAATGTACCAAAATGATATTAAAAACAGAATTTCAGGGGCTGCAAATACAGATTTGCAGTACATGGATTTGGTACAAAAGCTAAAACAAGGTAAGATGCCATAGAAAGTGGATAATTATAAGTTGGAAACTGACAGAATATTTCTGTACAAGAACATAATTTATGTATCTAATGTCTAGGACTTGAAACTAATGATTTTGCATGAAATGCATATTGTGCCTTATGCTGGGCACCCTGGATATCATAAAACTATGGCAGCAGTCAAGGGCCATTACTTTGGGCTAGGTATGAAGAAAGAGATTGTTGAATACATCACCACATGTATGGAGTGACAAAGGTTAAAGCTGAGTACAGGCACCCAACAAGGTTGTTGCAACCTTTACCCATTCCTGAGTGGAAGTGGGAGGTAGTGACAATGGAATTCATCATGGGATTTCCCAGAATAGGCAAGCAACATGATTCAATCATGGTGGTAGTGGATAGGTTTATGAAAGATGCCCATTTTATTCCACTAAAGACTACTCATAAGGCAACATATGTTGCTGATATTTTTATGAGGGAAGTAACATGATTGCATGGTATTCCCAAGACAATTGTGTCTGACAGAGACCTGAAATTTACCTCCAATTTCTAGAAAGGGTTATTCAAGGGGTTTGGAACGAATCTGAACTTTAGCACAACCTATCATATTGAGTCTGATGGGCAGACATAGCAGGTGAATCGGGTAATAGAAGACATACTAAGGATGTATGTGATGGACAAACCATCGAAATGGGAAGAGTACCTACACTTGGTAGAATCCGCCTACAATAATGGGTATCAAGCATCATTGAAGATGAGCCCATTTGAAGCACTTTATTGCAGAAAGTGAAATACTCTAGTAAGCTAGGATAATCTAGTTGATAGGGAAATAGTTGGGCCAGAGTTGCTCAAGGAAATGGAAAAGAAATTGCTAAAAATTAAGCAGAATTTAAAGGTTTCCCAAGACAAGAAGAAATTTTTTGTTCATAAGAACATAACCCACAAAGAGTTTAAAGTGGGTGACCATGTTTTCCTGAAAGTGAAAGCCAATAAAAGTTTCCTGAAGCTGGGAAACTGCGCCAAGTTGGCAGCCAGATTTTGTGGGCCATTTGAAATCCTAGAAAGGATTGGGCCAGTTGCATATATGCTTTCATTACCTGCATCCATGATTGTACATAATGTGTGTTAGGATATTTAGACGCTTAGGAGTTAGTAAGATCTACTTGGTCTATTGTGTCGTTAGGTAAAAGTGTGTTTTAAAGTGTGTTTCTTTAGTATGCATTAGTATGCATTTGTAGTTAGGAAATCCGACGGTCACGATATGTTCCCGACATAGAGTGATCTAACGGTTCATACTCTCCTCGATCTTAACGACCATTGATCCATGGCTTAGCACCCGATTGGTTCATGATCTCTATTTAAAGAGAATGGAGGGTCATTTTCTGAATATCGATTATGAGAAACTCTCTTGTAAAATCTCTCTATAATATTTTTCTTTGCATTAATAAACTACTCCAAGTGGTCGCGTTGGCTGGGGTCGTGGATGTTTCCCTGTAAGGGTTTTAGCACGTGAAAACATTGGTGTGTTGATATTTGATCTAGTTATTTGAGTGGTTACTAAATGTGTTCACCCTCTTTTGGAATACCTATGTTGTCGAACATGGTATCAGAGCCTATTTGAAGACTCGCTCCTGTTGTAGATTGAGATCGTGAAGTCGAGTTGTCTCATCTCCATTTTATGGAATTTTCGTACTTTTTTGGGCTGAGTGGACTATTTCATTGCGTCCGGAGCACTCATTTCACTTAGGAGCACTTTTTGTTTCACTTTAAAAGGTTTCCGTTTGCCCAAGATACGACCATTACAGTTAGATCCAGAGGTATAAAACCTGAATATGCATTTTTTAAATTTCTGCAAAGTTTTATTTTGATTTTGTATTTTTTATTTATGGGTTGCTACTCTTTTAGATCTGTGTATGCTCTTTGCCCCACGACCTGTGCGATCTCGGAAAATCAAAAACAGATAGAAAAATGTGCATCTTCTGGGTAAGCTAACCAAGATCTAACCCTTGTTGTCATCAAGAAGCGAATTTTTTTTCTTGTGTGAAAAGAGTTTTTTTTTAGCATGCTCTCCAAGGCCATATTCCACAACAACAACAACAAAAACACCCCCAATCCTCCTTCTGAACATTACAATATGTTTTGCTAGACCATTTGGTTAAAACTTGTCTTATTAAGTAACAGTTCTTGAGTTCAAGTCTCTCTATTGTTACTTTTTTTGAAAACTTCATGCTAAAAATTGTAAAGTGCATTTCACTTCAAGTATAAAAGTGAATCACTATAAGTAACTTTATATTTTATTTTAGAGTGCTAAAAATTGTAAAGTGCATTTCACTTCAAGTATAAAAGTGAATCACTATAAGTAACTTTATATTTTATTTTAGAGTTATTTATTTTGCATACAACTTTTCTGTTATAAGGTAACTTCATTGTAAAAGTGATCCCACTTCTCTTTATAAAAGTGGGTCACTTCATAAAGTAGCTTATACTATCATGTGGTTATTTGGTTACTATTTATGTTTTTTTTTAAAAGGGCATAACTCTCACATCGGAAGTTCGTTTTTAGTACCGTTTTTTTTAAAACCACACAACTTTTCGAGATATTTCCATCTAGATCATTAGTTTCAGTTTTTAAATCCACATTGTTTGCATATTTAATATGGATTCTACAAGTAATGTCTTGCTTACTAGCAACAACTACTTCCAATGGAAATCCCATATGGAAGATTTATTAAGAAGTAAAGACATGTGCCAGATTACCTTGGGAAAGGAAACATCACCCACTGATGATGATAAGAAAGACAAATGGGATAATAGGAATGACGAAGAATATGGGCTAATCGGAATGCCCATCTCTCCTGATTTAAGGTACCACCTTCAAGGAATTGATGGCCTTGAAGAAGCTTGAAACACAATTGAATCTGTGTTTGGTAAACTCAATATTATTCGGGTACAACAGTTAGAAAATCAAATACTGACGTTGAGTCCAAGTGATTTTTCTTTCCTTGGAGACTATCTATCTAAGTTTAAAACACTCAAAATTTTATGTGAAGAATGTAAGATAAAAATGGAGGAAGAACATTGCATATATCTTATTCTTTCTAAGCTAGGAAGTGTATATTCTATGTTTGTATCTACCTTTTATGACATGAGAGAGGCTCTAGGGAAAGATTATGAAAATACCACTCTTGAGTCCTTTTGTGCTTCTTTGATTAGAGATGAAGATAAGCTTGTACAACTTGGAGTGATCAACACTGCAGGTACCTCCAACAAAGTCTTAGTTTCCCAACAGAAAGATAAACCCAAGTATCCCAAGAAGCAACATCCTTGCTACAACAACAAACAACATAAGGGTCCCAAGCCCGCTCAGACAACTTCAACTCCTAATGGTGTCAAAGGAGAAAAATATAAAAGTAAGAATACTAACATACATTGCAACTTTTGTGATAAAGATGGTCATGATGAGTCCAAATGTTTCAAGAAGATAGTATCCTTAGAAGCAACGATGAAGAAGAAAAACATCAGTATTGATTCTTCTTCTTCTTATTATTCTCATGGACATGCACTTCTTCTTCTAGATTCTCCTTCAATACACCTTCTAGTACTACTTCTTCTTCTGATGGGTGGCTTATTGATTCAGGATCATCTTATCATATGGCTAAGGATAAAGCCATATTTTCTTCTCTAAATGAATGTAATACCAAGAAAATATTTGTTGGTGATTATAGATCTCTTAGTGTTGTAGGATCTGGAACAGTTCAAGTAGAAAATAGTCATTTCAATGATGTAATATGTGTTCCAAATCTTTCTTGTAACCTTCTATCAGTATATCAAATCACTCATCCAGGTGAAGGTAAAACTGTAGATTTTTCACCTCACCAAGTTGTAATCAAAGATCTAAATGATCCTAAGCATGTTCTTGCAACTGGAATTGCTGATGATATTGTCAGGTTGTACAAATTTGACAACTTTGGGTCATCAACATTTTCATCAATTTTTGTTGCTCATAGAGATAACTTGAGCAAACTTTGGCATGAGTGGTTTGGTCATCTAAACTATCACTCATTGCAACAACTATGTAATCAACATATGGTGACTGGTGTTCCTCTTGTTTCATGTAGAGATGGTATTTGTGTCGGTTGTGTTCTCGACAAACATAACTGGGACAGTTTTGACAAATGTGCCTCTTGGCATGCCTCGGGCCCTTTACAGCTTGTTCACAGTGATTTGTGTGGTCCACTTTATTCTCCTTCCTTTTCTGGATGCAGGTATTTCTTAACTTTCATTGATTATTTTTCCATACGTACTTGGGTTTACTTCCTAAAACTTAAGAGCAGAGTTTTTGACAAGTTTTTGACCTACAAGGCCCTTGTAGAAAACCAATTTTGACATCAAATTCAAAAGTTAAGAACAAATAATGGAGGTGAATATGTGAGCAATAGTTTTACAAGTTACTGCACTACACAGGGCATCTAAATGCAACACACTGTTCCATATACACCACAACAAAATGGTGTTGCTGAGAGAAAGGACCACACATTAAAATAAATGGCTAATTGTATGATCCAATCTAAGGGAATAAGTCTAAAGTATTAGGCAGAAGCAATCAACTGTGAAAATTACATAGTCAATCGCACTCCCACAAAGGCTCTTAAAAATATAACACTGGAAGAAGCTTGGACTAAAATTAAACCAAATGTAATTCACTTCCATGTATTTGGCAGTATAGCATGGGCTCATATTCCTGATGAGAAAAGGAAAGCATTGCAACCTAGAAGTGAGAAGTGTATGTTTGTTGGTTATTCTGAAGATGTTAAAGGTTACAGACTTCTTCAATGACATTGTAATGAAATTATTATTAGAAGAGATGTTAAATTTGATGAAAATCTCTTGGCATACGAGCCTAATTTGATGATTGTGCCTTCTTCAACCTGCGAGCCATCTTCGACATTTGTGCCTTCTTATGAATTGGTTTCTTCTTTAGATGATGATAGTGAGGATGAAAATCCACCTCTGCCTACTCACCCTCCTCCAGATGAGTCCTTTGAACCTGAACCAACACCAACTCCACCGCTTCCTCGATGGGTCCATTCAACACGAGAATCAACTGGTGATCTTGTCGGTGATCCTGCAGATCAACATCAGACACATTCACAGTTCCAACGAGCCTCTTCTCTTTTGTCTCAAGTTTCAGAAACTCATGATCCAGAGAAATTTGTAGAATCTTCAGGTCATCCAGATTGGGATACAACAATGAATGAAGAGTATCATTCTTTAATGGCAAACAATACTTGGGATCTTGTACCTCTTCCAAAAGGAAAAAAACTTGTTAGATGCAAATGAGTCTACATAACTAAGTAGGAATCAGATGGAAGTGTTGAAAGACACAAGGCTCGGTTAGTTTCCAAAAGGATTTTCCCAAGTTGAAGGAATTGACTCTAATGAAACCTTTTCCCCTGTAGCAAAAATGAATTCCATTCGCCTTGTTCTTACCCTTGCTACCTCACATAAATGGGAGGTCCATCAAATGGATGTTAAATCCCCCTTCTTGCATGGAGATTTGCAAGAAGAAATCTACATGGAACAACCTCCTGGCTATGTCCATAATGACTCTAGCCTTGTCTGTCGCCTCAAGAAATATATTTATGGTCTCAAGCAAGCTCCCCGAGCTTGGTATGCCAAAATGGATAGCTTTCTTATTGCCAGTGGATTCTCTAGATGCCATTCTGATCCTAATGTCTATACCAAGAAAGTAGGAAGCCATCTCATAATCCTTTTCCTTTATGTTGATGACCTTATCCTTACTGATAGTTACTGAAAAAATTTAAACCATGTGAAAACCAACCTTAAGAAGAAATTTGAAATGACAGACTTAGGATTTTTGCACTATTTCCTTGGCCTCCAAGTTTTGCAAACCAATGAAGGAATTTTTATTTCCCAGTCTAAGTATGCTTGTGACCTTCTTTGTCGCTTTCACATGGACGATTGTAAACCAACCCCTTCTCCCTTCCAGTCTAGAGTCAAGCTTTCTTCCACCTATACTTCTCCTGAAGTTGATGCCACCCCATATCATCAGTTAGTTGGTAGCCTCTTATACTTGACTCATACCCGTCTTGATATTTCCTTTGTTGTTGGTCTTGTTGCCCGATATATACAAACACCCCATGAAAACCATTGGAAAGAAGCTAAATGGATGCTTCACTATGTTTTTGGTACAGTTCAGTTCAGGATACATTATAGTTCAGGGGGGACTCCCTTATTGGTTGGTTTCACTGATTTAGATTGGGCCGACGACCTCGATGATCGAAAGTCTACTGTCATTTATGTTTTCAGCCTTGGTTCAGGACCTATCACTTGGGCCTATAAGAAACAACAAGCTATTGCACTTTCTTCAGTAGAAGCAGAGTACTGAGTAGCAGTAAATGCAAGTTAGGAAGCCCTGTGGCTTCGACAGATCCTTTCATAGTTTGGATTCCATCACCTGCATCCAACCAACCTTTGGTGTAAAAATCAAAGTTCCATCAAGCTCGCCAAAGACCCAGTTCAACATCAGCGTAGAAAACACATCAAGCTACACATGCACTTCATCAAAAAGCTCATTCATGATCAAGTTATTGAAGTTCTCTTTTTCCCTACAAAATATCAAGTTGCATACATTTTCACAAAGTCTCTTACAGAAGTGAAATTTTCCAAACTTCCATCTATGTTAGAAGTTCAGGAAGTTGTCATTAAGGGGGGATAGGCTCTAATGCCTCCTTCCTTCTCCTATTGTGTCACTATTGTAAAACCTTCAATCCTATCCCAAGTTGTTTTTAAGGGGGGATGTTAGGATATTTAGACACTTAGGAGTTAGTAAGATCTACTTGGTCTATTGTGTCATTAGTAAAAGTGTGTTTTATAGTGTGTTTCTTTAGTATGCATTAGTATGCCTTTGTATTTAGAAAATCCGATGGTCACGATATGTTCTCGACATAGAGTGATCTGGCGATTCATACTCTCCTCGATCTGAATGGCCATTGATCTGTGGATTAACACCTGATTGGTCCATGATATTTATTTAAAGAGCATGGAAGGTCATTTTCTAAAGATCGATTGTGAGAAACTCTCTTGTAAAATCTCTCTGTAATATTTTTATTTGCACTAATAAACTGCTCCAAGTGGCCACATTGGTTGGGGCCGTGGATGTTTCCCCGTAGGGGTTTTATCATGTGAAAACATTGGTGTGTTGATATTTGATCTGGTTATGTGAGTGGTTACTGAAGGTGTTCACCCTCTGTTGGAATACCTGTGTTGTCAAACAATGTGTTTCATGTTTCATTGCTTAATAAATATATACCTGATGCTAATCATATAATAGATTGGAATGTGATTCAGGTGGAGCAACAAGGTGTCCTGCAAGTGCATCCTGTGCACATATTGGACCGGAAAAGAAAACATCTCCGGAATCGAGCCATAGGACTGGTAAAGTTCTAGTGGACCTGGTACGGTCTTGAGGATGTGACATGGGAGCATGAGGATGCTATGTGGGCAGAATAACTGTATCGTTTTGAATATTTTGAAAATCTTGTTGATGTTGTGTGAAAGTTGCATTGAGGACAATGAACAATTAAGGGGAGGGGATTATAATATCCCCAAGGACAAGCCCTGTTGTAATCATGTTTATGAATTTTAAATCATGTTTTGTAGGTTGGTGAGCCAAGTATTGATAAGTTGGTGGGATTATGTGTTTATTAGGCCGAAGAGCCTAAGTGTTAAAGGCCAGGAGCCTATTTTTGTATATATAATATGCAAAACATTAATAAAGATTAAACATTGCTGCGTGCAGACCGACCACGAAGAAAGAGTGATGGGGGACTAAGCTTCCACAGGATGGGTAAGGGAAAAGGGGTTGAAACGTTGGAAAGAGGGGCTAATCTTAGGGGCTTAAGTCCTTGAGAATAATATTTTATTATTATTCTAAAGTTGTGTGACAAAACATGTTTTTTATCCTAAGTCCTAGGAGAGGCAACACATGCAGCTCCAACGTGTGAAAAAGAGAACGCATGCAACTCCAGGAAGACAAGTGTCGACCTAGGAACATGCGGTTAAAAGCTGAAGGGTCAGCTGAGTTTGGGGTTCCTCCTCCATTTCTGTCATTAGCTGTCTGAAACCGTGAATTTCGTTTGATCTCTGCATGCATACCATAATACAACTCTGAAACTCGAAGCCTGTGATGTTTTCTTGAGAAGCCGATACACCCTCTGTCTAAACTATCGATTCTGTGTTTGACCTCTGCGTGGATTTCTTGTCACTCATCTTGAAACCGGTGTTACCTGAACCGTGTTATGTCTTAGTGGCCTGTTGTCATTTTTCTGGACGTCCACACCCAATTTTCCTATTTCTGTTGTCACCCGTGAGTTAACCAAAAGTTATTGGTGTTGTTGTTATCCTAAACTTGCGGGAATTGATTTGAAAAAATGGTTGAAGAACCGGGTTGTCGGGCCCATGGTAGAAGAGGCAGGTTGTTATGCCTCTGAGCAACTCTCTCCAGGTCAGAGAGTCTGTTGGGAAGTGGTTTTATCCTAGAGAGAGTTCATCACTAGTTATGGAGCTCTGAGAATTACTGATTTGGCCTATTGTCGAGACCCAGAGAAGGAGGTGAAGCACCAATGGACTGTGTTTGTGAAGGTGTATACTCCCGGGTGGAAGATGCATGTGGGGAATGAGAGTCCGTGAGTAGTGGGCATACGAAGGCTCCTAGAGAGAATCCTTCTAGATTCTTTGTATAGATTTCTTGTAGCCTCATCCTAGTCTAGGATTTCCTTGCCCTAGGTGGAGCTTGATCCAAGCTCGGGGGTGACCCACTGCTGAGTGTGATGAGCAACGTGGTATAAGGCTGGGAGGTTCGTGGAAGGTTTTCATGTAGTTGGTGGAGTTACAACAGTTTCAAATATAAGTATATGCATGCTTTTAATTTCAATTAAAATGCATGTCTGTGATGCTTGCACTATTATCATGTATTCCGTTGCAATGATATTTACTGTCAATTCCATTAATTCTATATGTTAGCAGTAATTATGTGTTTAATCATTTAAATGTATACTATATAATCTTGAGAATGTTTTTTCATAGTGTTAGTGATATTTCTTGTCTCGGGATTAGGCGTACCCAGGTCTGCATTTTGCACCGGAAGCACCTGAGCATATCGTGAGATAATCCCATCTTGTAGCAGCAAGTCAAGCAAGCGAGCGGGCAAAATTTTGTCTTCAGCAGTCGTTATCCATCCTCAAAGAAAATCAATGGACAAAATCTTACAGAGGAGATCGACGAAATCCCGTCAGCCATTAGATCTCTGGAAGTTGTGCCAAGGAATCACGATCTGTGATTTCCCGACCGGATCAGAACCGTCCGTCAGCAGGGACACGTGTCGATATATCCCGCAGAGTCAGGGATCGGGGAACTAAAAGTCCCGTGCACATGACAACGGGAATCACGATTTCCCGACGGAGTTAAGGGCCATAGTGGGAAAAAGGTGGCAGGTTTTCGCGACGGGGGACGGATCGTTGACATCGCAAACTGTGAAACTCCGATGGAGTGTATGGCCGAGGGAATATGGTGATGGTCACTTGGACTAGGGCCTAGTCAGAGGGCTAGCATAGAAGGCGCATCGACAATCGGAGAATCGCAAGTCCCAGGGACTTGTGTATCGAGACATCAAAAGCGTCGAAGCCCTGACAGAGGTTCAGTTGAGGTCATATAAGAGGTGGTCACATGGAACATAGTATAGCCAGGAGGGATAACCTGTACATGCGCTCATCGGAGAATCAGTGATCGGGAGTTCAAAGGGTCAAGAACTCTTGACAATGGGAATCACGAAACCTTGAAACCCGATGTAGAGTTGGGGAAAGGTCTCGGTGAAGTTTAGTAGATCATGAGGAAAGGAAAAAAGACCAGTGGACTAGGTCGGGGTTTCATCAAGGATTTCACTTGGGGGATCCAAAAGAGCCACTTCGGCTCAATAGAGAAGGAGAAAGAGGATGGGTGAAGCCTCGCGTCACCCATTTATTGCAAAAGTATGGAGGTCTCGGTTGAAATTGACCCAGGAGGGTCCCTGGTACCGATTCTATTCAGGAAAGCCACGCCGAGTCTCCAACCCACCAGAGAAGCCTGCACACGCCAGTTCAATATTCAAAGGGCCCAACTACCCCCCTGGCGCATGCCATGATGAATTAAAGAGGCGCACGACAGGGGAACAGAGGGCAGATTTGATGGAGGCAGACTGACAACCCGTCCTGATAGAGAAGCTCTGCAATGTTAAGCATTGAATTCGCGATGTGATCGCGCTTGGAGAAACAGAGTTAGTCCCAAGTATATGTAGGCATTTTTTCCATTTTTGTAGGGATCGATGGTCGAGCAGAGCTCCCTATTGTAATGTTTAGCAGCTATTTCAGTTTCCAGCTTATGTATCTGTATATGAGATTTCTTGTTTTATGACAGACAGTTCTTCTTTACCCATCTAAGTTTTTCATCTTATGCTAGGAAGTTCGTGATTGACCGAGTCATGCGAATTGTTGCATTCCTGTTATGATAAATGATTTATCGCGACATGATTGTATTTTCTGGTGCTCTGTATTCGAATGCAAGAAGACCTTGTGTTGGGATGCTTTATTCTACAGTCTATTAGGAACTTGTTGTTTATAACAGACCTTCGCACTCTTCTTCATAAGTCTTCCGCCTGTTCACCCTTTACTACAGCTCACTGTTTGAAGTTTACACAAGACCTCACTTGCTCATGCATGCCTGGCCTGTTTTCAGAGTTGGACACTACTGTTTAGAGTTTCCTTCCATTTGATCACCCATCTAT
>ML787502.1:654203-664847 GCA_009831015.1 Picea engelmannii
CACCTGGCGACTCCACTGTGGTGACTCCATTGTTTCCACTTTACTGTTTCAGTTGTGGCCATTGTTGGCACACCTGAAAGCTGACCCAGAGGAGCTTTCTCGAGAAGGTTTCAGCGGCTGCTTTCTCAACCTGAGAAGTTTCCTGGGGTAACGATAATGTTAAGATCTGGCCTCTAATGGTGAAAAAGGACCAGACACATTCGAAGATGCACATTTTTCACCTGGCGACTCCATGATTCAAGGATCGATTGGCGACTTCATTGGTTCGATATGGAGAAAATCCTTGCTCGCGGGTTTGCTCCTTTGAATTTTTCTGCTATTCCTGGTTTTCCTAATGTTGTCCCCTCTATGGATGAATGGGGTGATTATTTGCCCATATTTGGAAAGTGTGAAGAGGACAACCCTGCTCAGCACATCAGTGAGTTTCATGAACTCATGCGTCAGTGGGAGATACACCATGAGGATGTATTACTAAAGATGTTCATGTTCTCGTTAGCAGGGGATGCGCGTAAATGGTATCATTCTTTACCCCCTGCTAGCATTTCTTCACTCAGTGAATTCCATGCAGCCTTCACTGCCTATTTCCAGGAGCTTTATCCCTCTGAGTTGATTTTTCATAGCTGTTGTGAGGGATACTACAACAAATGCATACAAGATAGAGCTGTCTCTTATGTAGGCTATGAGGATGATCCTGATGACCTGGATCAGGAATCAGTCCTTTCTCCTCCCCATTCATCTGCTTCAGGCGAAGTTATGGAATTGATAAAATCTCTCTCTGCCAAACTGGACAGGTGGGAAGCTGAACAATACGCTGAGGACTTCCCATCCTTTGAAGAAGAGGCCCTTAGCAGCTCTACTGAGGGTGATTATGAAAAAATATTTCCCACGGGACCTGTTTATGGTCATTATGAATCTAACCCAAGGGAGAACCAAGAAGAAGAAATCCTCCTAGATATGATTATGTCTGATGAGGGCTGTAAGGATAGAAGACTGGGGGAGAAAGTTGCTCCGAGTGGACTAATGATATCTCTCATTGCCCAACATGCAAAGTTAAAATCTGAGGACAATGGGGGGGATTTTCCAGTCTCTGAGGCAGATGTTCTAGATGGCTCTCTCGAGGAAAATGTTGAAGATCCTGTAAGCGCATCAACATCTGTCCCCGATGAGCTTGTTGTCTCAGAACAAAACGATGAAGTGTTAGTTGGGGAAGAGGACTTTTCTCTTTTTCTTCACGAGATTTCCCATGATGTATTTACAGTTGGGATTGGAAAGGAGGATCTGGAGATCATTCCTTTTTTGCAAGATGAAGAACTCTGGTGCTCACCCAGCTTTAACGACTATTCAGTTGGGAAGCAGCAGAGCCCCGCATCACAGATTGATGACCCGGGTAGCATCCAGCCCGTGTATGACAACTATGAATCAAATTCTGAGCTGGACACCCAGAACTTCCAAGAGAAGACTGCAGAGCCTTCTACTCTGTTCACAAGTGAAAGACAATGCGAGGAAATCAGCCCCCCTGAGAAGAAAATTGAAAAGGAGAGCTCTCCCACAGGTCCTATCTATGATGATTATGACTCTGACCCTTGGGAGAGCCAAGAAGAGGTACCAGAAGAACCAGAGGAGCGGTCGAAGAGGCAGTTTATAGACTGCGCAGAGCCAGTCAGCGAGCAACCACCACCTGAGATCAGCGGGCCTACTCCAGTTATTCACCTGCCTATGGATATCAGAGACATTCGACCACATTTGAACAACTGTGTAGCAGAAGAGGTTGTATTTCGCCAATTCCTTTGAAATGGCCACTCATTCGATGACCCTGTCAAGAAATACATGGAGTGGCATTTCCCCTATGCCTTGGAGTCACCCTATTTCATCTCAACTCCAGCCTATAAGGAGGAGTTGAAGAGTGTGGCCGTTCTGCTGTCACGGTTACACCATCTGTTGGTGATCATCGACAGAAGGAAGGAGCTTCTATCCAGGAAGCTGCTTGGATGGCTATGGTGGAAGTTCTCTTTCACCTAGCCCATGTAAAATATTTTATTAGTTTAGGATTGTGTATAAATAAGCTCCTTTGAGCATGTAGCTTTATTTTGTTACTTTATTTTTCAGCCTTTATTTTCAGCAGCAGGATGTTTTCAGCATGACTCCATAGCCCAACAACAAGGCACTGAAGCTCCGGAATGAGTTCTTAGAGCATCGCAGGGACGACTCTATCCCCCATGGAGCCTAATGTTAGCAATATTTCTTGTCTCGGGATTAGGCGTACCCAGGTCTGCATTTTGCACCGGAAGCACCTGAGCATATCGCGAAATAATCCCATCTTGTAGCAGCAAGTCAAGCAAGCGAGCGGGAAATTTTTTTTCTTCAGCAGTCGTTAGCCATCCTCAAAGAAAATCAACGGCCAAAATCTTACAGAGGAGATCGACGAAATCCCGTCAGCCATTAGATCTCTGGAAGTTGCGCCAAGGAACCGCGATCCGCGATTTCCCGACCGGATCAGAACCGTCCGTCAGCAGGGACACGTGTCGATAGATCCCGCAGAGTCGGGGATCGGGGAACTAAAAGTCCCGTGCACATGACAACGGGAATCGTGATATCCCGATACGCGATTTCCCGACGGAGTTAAGGGCCATAGTGGGAAACAGGTGGCAAGTTTTCGCGGCGGGGGACGGATCGTTGACATCGCAAACCGTGAAACTCTGATGGAGTGTATGGCCGAGGGAATATGGTGATGGTCACTTGGACCAGGGCCTAGTCAGAGGGCTAGCACAGAAGGCGCATCGGAAATCGGAGAATCACAAGTCCCAGGGACTTGTGTATCGAGACATCAAAAGCGCCGAAGCCCCGACAGAGGTTCAGTTGAGGTCATATAAGAGGTGGTCACATGGAACATAGTATAGCCAGGAGGGCTAACCCGTACACGCGCTCATCGGAGAATCAGTGATCGGGAGTTCAAAGGGTCAAGAAATCTTGACAACGGGAATCACGAAACCCCGAAACTCGATGTAGAGTTGGGGAAAGGTCTCGGTGAAGTTTAGTAGATCATGAGGAAAGGAAAAGAGACCAGTGGACTAGGTTGGGGTTTCATCAAGGATTTCACTCGGGGGATCCAAAAGAGCCACTTCGGCTCAGCAGAGAAGGAGAAAGAGGGTGGGTGAAGCCTCGCGTCACCCATTTATTTCAAAAGTATGGAGGTCTCGGTTGAAATTGACCCAGGAGGGTCCCTGGTACCGGTTCTATTCAGGAAAGCCACGCTGAGTCTCCAACCCACCAGAGAAGCCTGCACACGCCAGTTCAATATTCAAAGGGCCCAGCTACCCCCCTGGAGCATGCCATGATGAATTAAAGAGGCGCACGACAGGGGAACAGAGGGTAGATTTGATGGAGGCAGACTGACAGCCCATCCTGATAGAGAAGCTCCGCAATGTTAAGCATTGAATTCGCGATGTGATCCCGCCTGGAGAACCAGAGTTAGTCCCAAGTATATGTAATCATTTTTGCCATTTTTGTAGGGATCGATGGTCGAGCAGACCTCCCTATTGTAATGTTTAGCAGCTATTTCAGTTTCCAGCTTATGTATCTGTATATGAGATTTCTTGTTTTATGACAGACAGTTCTTCTTTACCCGTCTAAGTTTTTCATCTTATGCTAGGAAGTTCGTGATTGACTAAGTCATGCGAATTGGTGCATTCCTGTTATGATAAATGATTTATCGCGGCATGATTGTATTTTCTGGTGCTCTGTATTCGAATGCAAGAAGACCTTGTGTTGGGATTCTTTCTTCTACAGTCTGTTAGGAACTTGCTGTTTACAATAGACCTTCACACTCTTCTTCATAAGTCTTTCACCTGTTCACCCTTTACTACAACTCACTGTCTGAAATTTACACAAGACCTCACTTGGTCATGCATGCCTGGCCTGTTTTCAGAGTTGGACACTACTGTTTAGAGTTTCCTTCCATTTGATCACCCATCTATGAACAATCGTGACACAAAAATGATGGGCGTCGGGCTCTGCTCCTGATAGCAATCCAGGAGTGACTTCCGTCGCCAACACATAGTAGCGTTGCCCGACCGCGGGGTTGATTGTCGGGGATGTTACACCAATGCCTTCAGATGACTTTCCATTCTTGTACTCCAAAATGTATATTCTTCTTTTCCAGGTATTGGAGTTCCATTCAAAATGTAAATATTTTGTCCATCCATGTGTGTTTAATTTGATCTTCCTTTTAGTTTGTTAGACTGTTCTTAAAGGAACCTTGCTCTGATACAAATTGATGGAATATCCATTAATACTGAGGGGGGGGGGGGTTGAATCAGTATTGCCTACTTTTTCTTATTAATTCCATCATTATTAAGAACACACATTAATTATTCAATTAATAAATATATGATGAACAACAAACCCTTATGAACACAAGATTTTATCATGGAACCCAACAATTAGAACCACCAACTCTTTTTTCATTAATAAATTGTTCTTTTACAAAATGATTTTCAAGCTACAACTTGATGGAGAGACTGTCCCCAAGTTTCTTCATCTACAACTGAAGGGATGCTTCCACACCACCTTTACCAACTACAATTGGAAGGAGGCTATACCCCCCTAGTTTATCGGCTACCACTGAAAGGATGCATCGACACCTTATTTACCAACTACAACTGGAAGGAGGCTACGACCCCCTAGTTTATCAACTACCACTAAAAGGATGCTTCAACACCCTATTTACCAGCCACGACTGGAAGGAGGCTATGAACCCCTAGTTTATCAGCTACCACTGAAAGGATGATTCAACACCCTATTTACCAGCTACAACTGGAAGGAGGCTACGACCCCCTAGTTTATCAGCTACCATTGAAAGGATGCTTCGACACCCTATTTACCAGCTATAACTGGAAGGAGGCTATGACTCCCTATTTAGTTAGCTACAACTGACAAGAAAGCACCTACTCCTTTGCAAGCTCCAACCTTCCCTTGAACCACCCAACCACCTTTAATTTCACAATGCAATTCAATCGCTGTTTCTCTTTAGTGAATTTGATTCATGCATCCATTAACACAAGTCCTATCAGATTTGACCCCCTTTTATTTCATCTTGTTTTCCCTTAATCCAACCTTCCTCCCTTGATGTAGGTTATAACACTTATAACACTTTTACTTTACTTTGTTCAAGGTGTTTATAAACAAACAGGGATACTATCAATTCTTCAACTCTTCTTAGAATCACTAACTATTGTACTTTCTACTTGTCTGCTGCAACCTCTGCTTGTATGGTCTTCTGGTTATATGCAGTCAAACTTCATCTCTTGCTCTCTAGCTTTTGTCATTTAATCTTCAATGAATCTGTTGCAGTCCAATATAGGTATTCTATATCAAATACTTGATTTCATAACTGTTTCTATGTCTTCTTTCGTTCTTGATATTCAATAAGACATTGGCAGACCCATTAGAACCAACAATTCTTCTTCTTGAACTCTGCTTTTGTTTTGATCTTCTTATCTGAACTGTAGAGACACTTTCTTCTCACCACTTTTTCTTGTTTATATAACCTTCAAACTAGTGTGAGTTATAATGCATTGTGTCCTTTCGTTTGGACCATCGCACCTCTTCATTTAACTTAACCATAATATCTACAAATACTGTAGAAATCGAGTTATGTTGAGGCGCTTCCTTCAAACCATTTTCATATGACCGACAACGCAAAACCAAGGGCTTATCAACTTAAGCGATGTATTATATTTTACCTTTGTTTCTCTTATTCCATATGACCATAGGCAGTGACCAAGAACTAGGCCAAGCGAGTGTTTGATCTCTTATCGAAATCAACTGTCGCGTTTTAATCTCCTGAAGAGATGGACGATTCTCGTTTACTTCGGGAATTGGGACTTCGCGACTTCCAGCCTCTTTACAAATCTACCGAATAACAAACACGTGTCTATAATATTCAACAATTGAGAATTCTCCCAAAGTGTTCTTCATATCGGACGACTTATGTCCACTTCAGGACTTCGACCTTTGGGACTTCAAGACTTAGGTCATTTGCTGGTGGTGAAAACTCCCGAAGTAAAAATTCCCAGAGTGACGTAAATTGCTAACTTCACTTGTTGATGTGGCACTTCCTGAGTGGTTTCCATGTGTCACCTAGATTCATGGATTACGTATGCTTAAAGTACCTATGGGACCATAGATGATTTTAGGGGCTAAATTTTGCAAATGGGCTAATTTTACATGTTTTTTCGAAAAAAATGATTCGCCAATTTCCAATTTTTTTTAAAACAATTCGTCGAAATTCCATAGAATAAAATTATGTTACCTTAAAAATCGCAAATTTTTTATAGAAACTATATTAAATCCTTAGAAATTTGAATATTTTTACAAAACCATCGCCAAACATTTCACATTTTGCATATTAAGGACTAGTAATATTAGCACAGGTTTCTACATTTTAATATAAATTTCCATCCTTAAAATCATCCTTGTATGGGACCTTGACACTTGTCATCATCTCATTACGCCACATGTCCTATCCTCATGACTCCATAACTTCAGCCTTTGGGACTTCGGGTAATTCAATTTCTCCACCTCCTAGTTCTCCTAAACTGAGATTCCCCGAAGTTTAAACCTTGAGTAACTTGACTTCATCCAATGGTCATTCTTTAACCCGAAAAGGCTTAACACAATCCAATGGTTGTTGGGAATTTGACTATTCAGGATTTTGGTCCTTTGGCCTTTCTTATACTATCCTGCTACTTTCCTCGATCTGACGCTCAAGATATCTTCCTAAGTGTTTCCTCAATTCAGACGACTTACGTTTATTTGGGGACATTTGTGGCTTACTCTATCCTTCCACTAAGCATGATCTGATGGTCTTGATATCACGCGAAGTGTTCTTCATATCGGACGGTTCAAATTTTATTTAGTACTTCGACCTTCAAGTGGTCTTACTTGTTCTCAACCCTTTTCTCCCATAGTGGTTAGCGTCGAAGTTGAACACTACTACCTTCGCATGCTCTGAATAGATTGGACAATCCTCATTTACTTTGGGACTTCGTATCGGATGGTCTGCGTCTTTACTTATCCTATCCTTCCACTTAACCTGATCCAACAGTCGATGTTGATTGCGGAACTATAACTTGTGAGTGGTTTAATTTGTTGCCCAAACTCCGCAATTGAAGTTGTGTGATTATTGGTGGATCAACCACAGTCATCGATCTCTAAATCTATAATATTTAACGATCTAGAATAATTGCGGGATTGGAAATAACACGTTGTTTGATTCTCCTTTCGCTCTCTGCAATCTATCCCTACCATTGATCTAGCACTTACGTATCCAACGATCCTGATTTGATCTGATCATTGACTAGTCTTCCAATGATCCTTAATCCCATAGTCACTCATATGATCGACATGCAATGCATATATATAAAAAATATATTTCCAATGAACGGTCGAGATCCTTCGTCATCAATTCGACAGTTATTGTTTTTTTGACCAAAAGGTAGGGGGCCTGACAAGTCGTCCCGGGCTCCAGGCCAGTGAGTTTATCGAGGATTCCAAAAACCTAGAT
This sequence comes from Picea engelmannii, assembly GCA_009831015.1. Classification (NCBI taxonomy): domain Eukaryota; kingdom Viridiplantae; phylum Streptophyta; class Pinopsida; order Pinales; family Pinaceae; genus Picea; species Picea engelmannii. The sequence continues at coordinate 661,768 of ML787502.1, forward strand.
CCCCCACCATACCATTGCACTACGCGTCGATAATCTATGGAGAGTGTTGTGTATCTAAACCTACATAATATTTTCCACACTTCCAATGTGGGATAAATCCTGTTACAACGATAGACTTCTCAGTCTCTCCATCGATCCCGACGAAATTTCTACAATGTGCTCTTCCTTCTGAGCTTGATCTCTACATACTTTAATCTGATCTTCATGTGTGTAATCTCTTATCAACTTCTAATCTTCATTCGCTAACCCTCCTGATCTTTAATCTCTGCATATTGTCATACCGTTTGACATCAATGACAACACATTAATGACACTATGTCCAACACCTCACCCCTTCCATTAAATAATCACCCTACTTATCGCTTTCCACACAATGCCTCCATTGGAGTTTTCGTTGCTAAATTGATTGATTCAACTCTTGATTCCCTAGTAAAGGCATGGGTGGAATTTTCTCGAAAAAACTCTAGAATTGCTATCAAAGCACCACATATTTGTTGGTGTCCCCGTTAAAGGCATGGGTAGAAATTGCTCGAAAAACCTTCGAAATTGCTCTCAAAGAACCACATATTTTTTGGTGCATCGCCTTCTTCATTAATCTTCAAAACAACAACAATCCAAGGAATTATGAAGCATTAATGGTACGAAAATGCAACCTGTAAGTTCATATGGATTTGTTGTAGTATAGTAATTATGCAGTTTTAAATTTCTCATTGACAGATACTAAAAATAACATGAAAAGAATTGTAATCTACCACAATAACTTGATGAATGTATTTGGAAAAGTCCATCCTTACTGTGCACAAGAATCCCAAATCCAAAATTGATCCCCAACTTTAGGATGTCCAGTTTGGAGGAGGCCGTATGAATTGGCAACCTTAATCTTTGATTGTTATATTATTTACTCATTTTTCTGATATCATACAAACAACATTTTTGCTAAATATTGTTCTATCTTTTTCTACCATAAGAAACATGTAAATTTCTGTGAATCATCAAATACTAGTCTTCAAACATTAACTTTTATCTACACTCTTATGTAATTAAACTGAATCAATAGGATTAAATTATATTTTGAATGAAAAATGTAGTTAGTCTCTAACAGTATTTTAGACAGGTTCAACATAGTTGCTTACCTAGGAGCTTGAATTGATCTACCAGTGTAGCTTGAGATGTTCACTTCCCAGTCAAGTGAACTTGTACAACGACCTTTGCATATTATAAAGTTTATGAGCACAATAACCTGGGGTTATCTTGAAAAGGAGTTTCATACCTCTCGACAAACATTTGGCATGCCAACTCTATTGCCTTCATATTGCAAAAATAAGAGGTATCAAAGAGTAAAAAACAACCCTCTGATATTATTTTGTAGCATCATAAATACAAGATTCTACTGGAGGCCTAGGATTGTCTTCTTTACCAGGGTGGAAAGGAATGGCAGGTCCTGCTGTAAATTCAATATCCACCACACCAGCCAACTTATAAAGTTTGACATAGGAGATTATAATACTTGTTCCCTAACTAGATCCAATATTATGGATGCAATATCCAGCCCATTTTTCGCACCATGGGGAAGCTCAGTGTTATTTCTCATCTTCCCAAAGGGTCCACCATATAATCTGAGTGTTGTTCCATGCGATTTGAACCCTAATCGGTGTTGTCTACAATGAGATCTAGGATTTTCAACTTGGATTTTTCAATTGTGGCCTTGTACTCACTGTGGGGTAAACCAATGCCTATATATCTTATGTATTTCAAAGGTTTGAATAATATGAAAAAATTACCTGCTTCAAATTACAAAGAATTTTTTCCCAAGAAAATTATGGAAACAACCAATTGCGACTAGGATTTTGATAACACTAGCTCAAGAACAAATGAATGTTGAATGGAATATTGATTAAGGGATTGAAATACATACAATATTATTGCACCAAAAATAATGATGCAAAATTGAACCAGGCTCCCACCCATGCGCTGCCAAATCACATAGAGAAATGAGGAATTTCCCCTGGTGAAGCATAAATAACCAACCTTGTTGATCGATCCAACTTGTAAAAGTGAGCCAGGCTCCCATGGAAAGAAAAATATAATGATGCATTATTTTAACATTGGTCGTGCTTTAGAGTGCCTTCAATGATAGAGTCTTGACCCTAGGATTTTTCAGTAGGAGGTTTCTTGGAGTGGTTTCGATCCCACACAGTTGCTTACTTGATTTGTTTTTCCCAAATCAATTAACAGTCAGACTAACCGATGGCATGCTATTTTATTTTCCAAATGGTGGAAATTTCTATGTCATGCTATTGCCTTCAATCCCACACAGTTTCTTTCTTGATTGTTTCTTCCCAAATCAATTGACAGTCAGACAAACCGTTGGCATGCTATTGTCTTTTCCAAATGGTGGAAATTTCTATGTCATTTGGACTCGTGGGCGGTGTAACAGATTTGAGAGGGAGGTGGAAACACATTTGGAAAAAACTATCTTCTCCTCAGTCCAAACACATTTGGATTATCTGCTCCTCAATCTCATGCAAAGTAGCCAAAGAGGATACATGGAAAACATGAGAGGTCTTCGTTGACCGAGCGAGTGTCTCTTGCACTTCGTGTTTCAAAGGCATGACTCCGTAAAAGCCCTCCAAGAGCTGCGAATTATGAACTCAACAGAACGACTGCCGCCCGTCCTCTCGCGTGTCTTACTCATGCTCCATTTGCTCCGACCCGACCCACCTGACGTAAGAGTGACGCTGGAATTTACAATATTTTGTAAGGCGAGGTAAAATTTGAAAGTCAATTGATGTCCAACTGGCATTTTACATACAACACGTTTCCACGCCTCGTTTATTTGTACGGATAAAAGAAACCGGGCAGTCCATGTTAGAAATCCGTTCTACGCTAACACATGGTCTAATAAAAGTCAACCCAGAAAAGTTCCCTACGTTATTTTGGTGAAGCCAACTGTCTCGCACTAACCAATTAGAAAAAGGAAACCTCTCACAAAAGGTCAAAAGGGTGGATGTATCCGATGAAGAGAATACCAAGAACTGGTTGACTCGATCTTCTCTGCTCCTTCGCTTCTCTCTTCTCTA
>ML787502.1:666630-681360 GCA_009831015.1 Picea engelmannii
GAAGCTATAGCCTTGGTTCTTGGGATGCTACTTTCTGCATGGGTGCCAACTAGGTTATCAAAGGGATTTCATGTTTTCTGTCACCACTGCAAAACAATTAAATGCAAAGGAAGCTATAGCCTTGGCCTTGGTTCTTGGGATGCTACTTTCTGCATGGGTGCCAGCTAGGTCATAAAGGGATTTGAAAGGTGGATTTTAGAATCATTGATGCTTTAAATCTCACGGTTTTAATACTAACACAACATGTGCATGCAAGCACTGATCATCATGTTGTGTTTTCACACAAAATTTAGAGGTATCAAGCATATTTAACTGCCATTGCCAAATTCCAACCTAACACATTTTCTTAAACTTTGTAAAACAAAGACGATAATCTTAGTATATGATAACCCAATCTGCAATCCACCATCACACGAAATGTAGACCTCCTTTACCTCAATAATGTAGCAGACAACCCTTGTCTGCCCTCATCATTGCTTATCATAGTATAATATCTGTTAAAATTCTGGAGGAATTGAATCCACCATCACACGAAATGTAGACCTCCTTTACCTCAATAATGTAGCAGACAACCCTCGTCTTCCCTGATCATTGCTTATCATAGTATAATATCTGTTAAAAATCTGGAGGAATTGAAAGAAAAATCAGAAAAAAAGATGTAAATGAAAGACAGTAAAGGAAAAAAAAATTGCAGGGCGGGTGATGACAATTTCTAGTTTTTTTAAACCGTTGTTGATATTATGGAGAAGGAAACTATCTAGTTTGCACGAGATGAAGGACGGAATGGAAATGCCAGGCACTTGCATTATAAACACATCAACTTTGAGTTAAAGTGACACACTTTTCTAAATCTTTAATCTGAACCACTTTTTTTAATAAATTCTGAAAACTTAAACTTAAACGAGTCTAATATTGCAGCGCAAACATTCATTACTGTTCACATTTCTTCGCTTATTCCATGATCGATTCAAGGTCAAAGAAAGAAACACGGAACTTTGATAGCTTGATCGTGTTGGTGGCTAATCAAATACTTACATAACCTGTACAATGTACCACTAAACTGTTATATAAAATGATTTAATTGATTTAGATGTATAATATTTAGATATTTGAGTAGAGTTCAGGAGGATTATAGCATACGAGTGAAAATACTCATTGTGGGGATCGTAAGGATCTGTCATAACCTGATAATGGATTTATGAAAAGGTAATAATATGAACTTCAATTTGACGAAATATTAATAAATATGTAATCATATATTGAAGAAAAAGGAATTAAACTTACCCTTACTACTGATCTGGGGTTCTTGAAGATTTCAAATAGCTACGGATCAAGAACACTGCCTATAGACTTGAAAGCTGACAGGTTTTATTTGTGCTTTAGCAGGCGATAATTCATCACCTAAGTTGATTCGTTTATCGTTGTAGATTACAGGAGGAGAGAGATTTTCGATGACAGTTTATATTTTGAAGGTGTCATCACCTCCACCATCCACTACGTTACGCATGGTAGCTCGCCCTTATTTAGGTGGCGCACTCATCTCATCTCGATGTTCAGATACTACTCGAAATATTGAACAACAAAACAATGGTTGCGGGTTTTCCTGCTTCTTTTCTTCTGCCTAATTTATCTCCAATCCCACTTGCGCTTAGTTTAGAGGAGAACACAAGAGCCTTTTGGTGTACTTATCTGTCTGCTAGTCATATCTATTCAGTTAAAATTTGAAATTTCCTGTTTTGCTAAGAAAACTGATGAAGTTTGATGCTATACTGGTCAATTTAAGGAGAACAAATTCTTGAAGTTTCTATGTTTTATGTGGAACCAGTTGTCATGGGTCATGAAATTGCAACACTCATGGCTATTTCTCTTGCTAATGGAGGGGTAAGGTTGGACAAGTTTGTGCAAACCTTCCTTACATTCTGGTCAGTTCAGTTGTTTAATCTTCTTACTCACTCTGGAAGAATCAATTTATTCCAGGGTGAACCTCCCGACTGCCATGACTTTATTGGAATCATTTGTGTGTTGTTTATAAACTCAACAATCAACTTCCTAGAGGAGAACAATGCAGGTAACGCTACAACTGCTCTCATTGCACATTTAGCTGCAACTGTTCTCATTGCACGTTTAGCTCCAAAAACGAAAGTCCAGATTCTCCTCTTTAACAAATAAAGTTAGCCAAAACAAGGAAGATTGCAAGCTAGAAAATGCATCTTACACATTATCACCACAACCCTAATAAGTACAATTTTGTTTTTGTTTAGGTTCTCATAGATGGGCAATTGCAAGAACAAGATGCAGGAATTGTGGTTCCAGGGGATGTTATTAGTGTACAATTTTGTTTTTGTTTAGGTTCTTATAGATGGGCAATGGCAAGAACAAGATGCAGGAATTATGGTTCCAGGGGATGTTATTAGCATTAAACTAGGAGATATTGTTCCTGCTTATGGTTCCAGGGGATGTTATTAGCATTAAGTAGAGATTACAACAACTAATACATTCTATGATGAGGAATATCAAATACTAAGCACAAAACAAGATTTAATTACTCCAACACCCGCCCTTAACTAGTACTTGGCTTTGATATTTGATCTCTGTCATCTCTATCTGGTATAGTCTTCATCAACATCTCTATCCACTTATGAAATCTCATAGAGTAGGTTCTTTCACACAATCATTCATTTGATCTACCACTTGATTCATTGAAGATACAATTTCTTTTGACCATCAATTTTGTATTTGTAATCACTGACAATTCTATATGATTCTATATGGAAAAATGCATAGCTCATTGTATTTGTCAGAAAAGAAATCTAGAAATTGAATCATTCTATTGACATACTTCCATCTATTGAAATACATAGCTCGTTGTATCTAGAATTCAGTCTTACGACATTACCTATTTCTCACAAGTACATAAAATTCACAACCTAATAACAATTTTCTTGCTGACATGCATAGCTCATTGTATTCGTTAAGAACCAAATCTCTTAGATCATCTAAAAAATATGAGAGGTTCTTCATTTATTTAACAAACTAGAAATAGAATGACAAAATTTGTTCTACTAAAATAAATTGATATACTAATATAACACCAATGTCATCCTTATAAAAAAGAATTCACTTAAGACTTGCCGACACTTCCCAGCAGCAATGGTTCAAATCCTGGTGCCCTCACTAGGATCCTCCTCCTCTATCATTAAGTGACTTCATTATATGACATCGATTGCTTCAATACATAGCAACAATCTATCAAAAATACTCCCTCTTCGATGTTGCGCATCTTTCCATGTGTATATTTGTTGAAACCTCTACTATGGTCACAATTTTGCTCTAGTTTCTTCACTCGGAAAATATGATGGAAAATCTTCATATCTTGAATTCATATATAGATCTGGACCAACACTGATCAACAAACTTTCGTTGCAATTCCACTGAGAAACGTTTCTCTTAATCAACTTGTGAAGTGGCTTCTTCACGTGGGCTATCAACAATCAGTTCTACCAGCACTTTCCTCAACTTGTAGCTCTTCCTCCAAAAGGCTTAGAAATGAATTGAACTGCGCTCTTTTCAGTGACAACTAGAGTCTTTTTTATGGCTCTCCTTGTCTTTCAAGCAACACAACAATGGTACAGAAACACAAACTAAACACAATAAAAATCCACTCATATATTCTCACACAACTATGTTAATCCTACTCCTATCTGACAGATTAGTGCATCTCACGTTGTAACATAACTCCTCATTACGACAACAACTCTTTAACATGTGCCAATTTTTTTTTTTTGTTTAAGGTGTGTGTGCGTGTGTATAAAGGAACAGACACACTTGACTCTACATCACCACCCGATGAATAACAAGACGCAGCCACGATGATCACAACAAGAAGACATGAGGTGCAACACAAGTAACTACAAGCATTAAACGACATACGGGTTAAGTATAGTACGAACACAGATGGAAGAATCCATAGTAGTAGATTTTACTATTTCTCCACAGGAAAACAGGGCGTTTAATCTTAGTTCTCTTCTTCGGAGAGAGAGAAGGTCAGTAAGGCTCCTGGCCGACTGCTCAGGCAGAAACTAGTAATCTCCGTCAGGTGTGTCTCAAGAGTGGAAACCCTGCTTTTAAAGGGCCCGAGACTCTTGATACAACACATGATTCTTACACATAAATAATCACACACACCAACTTATATACTAGGCTACAAGGAGGTGTCTACATCCCACCCGACACAAGCAGACCAAGCAATGCAAGACAACCCAGTACTATAAAATCAAAGGGCAATCACGACCTTTATGGAAGACGCAAGTTAGAAGGACTCCGACATCGACCAACCACTAGAGAGACTCATTGACACCAATTACAGACCATTTACTCCCTTTGACTTCTATTAAACGACGAGTTACCGAATCCAACCTTAAAATAATGTAAATTTAAGTAATTGCAATCCCCCAATTACCAAATCTTAATGACTTAAAGTGCTTAGTTTAGGACCTTAAATTTATCTGCTATTGATGATAATTAGTTTCATCATCCCTGCCATAAAATATCAACCATTTTTCACTTTCCATTACAAGGACTAATACCATGACCATCACATTACATCTGATATTTTATTTATATCAACTACATTAGCCTTACCATAAACGATAACAACATTAACCTTAACCATTCCATAACCATTAGGATTAATAGTAAACGATTCATTACCTATTCATTACCATTAATCACTACATAATCATTACTGTAACCATTACATAATCATTACCATAATCATGACATAATCATTACCATGATCATTACATAATCTTTATATAATCATTACCATTAATCATTTTACATTCCATTATATTATTTCAACAATTACTTTAACATTTCTACCTTATAAAACCATGATTATTTAACAATTATTACCATTAACACCATATTACCTTAACTATTATCACTTTAACAATTATTACATAATACATCAACATTAATTTAACCATTATTACCTTATAAAATCATAATTTATTAACAATAATTACCATAAAACCATATTACTTTAACAATCCTATTTTAACAATTATTGCATAATTACCTCAACATTACTTTCACAATTATTGCCTTACAGTACCATAATTATTAACAATTATTACCATTAAAACAAAAAACAAGGTAGTTGTAGGCAACCACAACTTGTCTCTCACTTTGGCAACAGAATCTTTGTTTGTATCGGAAATTGCGCTATTCGGCGATAGCTTTGAACAACTATCTAAAGGCAAATTAATAAGAAAGTTATGGCAGGCCGCGAGCTGCTTTCAGCACACCTCCAGGTAGTGGTTGCTAAGAAAATTGATGGAAAGGTAGAACTATTCTAATAACAATAATATAAACTAGACAGCTGTAATAAAACCACCCTTCCCCTTTTTATCTGTTCTTAAATCAATGGTAACCCAGGTGATATATTATTTCCGCTACCCTTACATTTATAAATCCCTTCCCTATAATTGAATAATCATAGTAAAAGAAATTATCATCTAGCAATAATCATACAGGCTGCATTGTCTATTCATCTCCCTCATAATTCTTTTCCAGCGCTATCATAGAATTATAGTTATATTTATAAGGAAATCATAAATAATTTTGGAATTAAAAACAGTTTGAACTCGAATTGGTAAAGTCCCTTCCCTGCACGGTCTGACAGAACTTATCCATCGTTGTCGATGGGCATTGATCATTCAGAAACCAAATGTAAATAAAAATGGAACAACTGCCAAATGAACAATGCTTGATTAAACAGCCAGCTACCAACATTAGGCCAGCATGCATCCCAGGCGGCCAACTCGGCGAGGGTTAAGGAAGAAAAAAAAATAGAAACAACCAGAATTAGGGGTTCGGATTGTCACTCTAAGATCTTTCCTGGCATAACGTTGCGTGTTACCTTTTAGCTGGGCGAGAGGGCCCAATGGGGCATTTTTAAATTTCTGTTGACCCTTCCATGGCATTCACAATCTCCTTTACTCAACTGAGCAACGATGGACAGCTATTGATTAATTGAACCGATTGAGATGTGGAATTTTGGGGTTTTTCTTAAATTGATAATGAGTATTCCAAATTGCCCAAGTTGATGAGAGTCTATGATAATGTTCCAATTGTCAGAATTTGTCTGGATAGAATTTAGAGGAACATAACCTGTCGCTATTCTGTTAACGAGTAAGCGGGGTTGTATATAAATATATAAATATAAAATTGGTCAACCCATGGCAATAAAAATGTCTCTGAGGTAAACATGTTGACTGTAGGCGGTAAATACTGTAAGAGTGAGCGATATTGTATAGGCATTGGTTAAACTGTTGCATAACGGTTATGAGGTCCAAAAGGTGCGGTTACCCTCCACCAGATCGCATAGGTCTACAAAATCAACGCAGAGAGGTGGCCGGATTTTGTGGGCAACCTTCACGGTCTCAAAGGAGCACCCACCCAAACGCAGAGGTTTAGGGTCCAAAACGCACGGGTATCCTTCAAGAGTCACACCAGAACTAAGGAGAAACACATAGAGCAAAACTCTCTTAACAAACCACGACGGAACTTCCAGCAACAACCTTCATTTAAATTGATACATCGACTACCAGCGTTAAGAGGGTTCATTACCAAGGCGCACATAACTTCTGGTAAAAGGGGTTATGTTTCATTCAATTTGCAATACGTGATTAAAATTTTTGGGTGTTTTCAGCCAGAAAAACCATTCAACACCGAGAACAGTGCTTTATGGAATTCTTCCATCAGTGGCATCAAGATTTAGGAAACATTGCTTAACTATGGGGATTCATATTAAAAAAAGGGCAATGCAGTTAACAAAACAATAAGAACTGGAGTGCTAACAATCAGTGGTAGGGTAAGGTCGGAGGTCCTCGACTTTTACACAGTAACACAGTAAAAGTAAATTTTTTTTGCTAAAATTATGCTCTTTCTTCTACCACAACAAGGAATTACAACCCAGTTTCTATGTAATTATCAGAGGTGAAATTCAATGCAGCAACTATCTAAATAACCATGCGACCATGTATATTCTACCACACATTACAACTACATCAACGATTGTTATTGACTGAAAAAATTTACAGCAAAAATTTAAAGGCGAAAATATCAAATCCGAGCATCTTACTTTGCCAAACATCGAGCGTACCTTTTTCCTTATCGCCCGCATCGTATGATGTCCTCACGCTCCTTGCCACTCCCGCTCACCGACCGTCGAGACTAGACCGGTACCTCCCAGCCAATCGCTAGGGGTAATCTGCTTCCCCCTCAGTCCCCGAGCCGCAAAGGGGCCACACATTGTCTAGATGGTAGATCTAGCTTCCCAGTTCGCCTCACAAGGCTGAGCTACCACTCTTATCCAAGCTAGAAAATCCCAACTCCTCACAAGAAATCAATCAAGTCACAAATCTTGCAGCGTAACGTTACGCTAACAATCCATCCCTTTCTTCCTCATCTTCCCTTTCTTTTATAGAGTTTTTTCCACCTCCAACTTTCCCTAAATCACATTTTAATTAAGTTTTAATAAAAAAATACTAAATGATCTCGTTCGCATAAGTGTCGTCCATCCCCCTCTTTCCTCAAGTAACTGTTTTCATTAATTTATTAATTTACTCATTTCCCTCACCCACCTAGAGTCACTCCTAAATTTACTCCTAGGTGCTCCTAGATCCCCTTACATATTTTAAATACTTTCCTTAAAAAAAAAAATGTTACTAAATTAGCTCAATTTAGCAGGTTCTTAATTGCAGATTCCTTACTATGTTGACCTTGCTTTTTACCATGAGTTCCCATCTTTCCTTTATTAAGTTTCCTCCATTACTTAGTTTCCTAATTCTTATTATTCCCTTCTTACCGCTTTTTATTAAATCCCAAAATGGCAGTTGCGTTATTAAATCTTTCCCTTTTATTATTTATTTAATATGTTTTGTACTTTCACAAGTTAGGAAATAATTTCTTCTTTGCAAAATTTTAAAACCATTAGTTTTAATTTAATTCTTACTCTCGTCATTACCCCAAGAATTTTATGAAGACCCAACTATTACTTAAGTGGGTTTTTGTTTAAATTGTTATTTTTATTCTAGGGTTTTTTCTTTAAGGTTAGACTAAATTTTTTTTTTACCCTAGAAAGGTTTTAGACTTAGGACTTAGATTATGAACTGGGTGACACTTGGTTAGGGAAGTTGTTTAAGGATTTCTTAAGGCGTTAATGTCTTAGGGCCATCTAGGTTTGTTTCTTCATCATCATCAATGCGACGTGCCCTTCAGGATGCACTACGTGCTCCAAGGGTGCCACTCGCCTCATTCATTTCCTTCGCGCGACATGCCCTTCAGGATGCACCACATGCTCCAAGGGTGCCACTCGCTTCTAGTGGTTCTTTTGCACGACATGCCCTTTAGGATGCACCACGTGCTCCAAGGGTGCCACTCGCCAACTTGTGTTTCTTTTGTGCGACGTGCCCTTCAGGATGCACCACATGCTCCAAGGGTGCCACTCGCCAACTTGACTGATTAGTAGACATCTATAACCCCTGGAGTCAACACTCCACCAGGTGAACTTGTGGGAGACTAAGGGCTCTAAGGAATAAGGCCCCCACCTTATTGCGCACCCCTTAGAATCATCGTGAGAAACTGTCGCAGTCTGCCCTCACGGCATCGTGGATCCTCTCGAACTAGGTAACCGTTAACCTACAGTTCGAGCCACAACGGGAGTGCTAGTAGGCTGTGGCAGGGCTGCTGTCCACACCTCTCCCTCAACCTCTCTGGAAATCGTGTGTGACCCCTTTACTCCATATGTGAGTCTAGTCGGCAAGCTATCGTCAACCTGCATCATCAACAATCATGTCAAAACATGTCAACATCATATCATCAATCAATGAAATATCACAGTAAATAAATCAACCCAAACAACACACTCCCTGACTCAATCCGGAGTCCAAGGGGTTCCATCGATGCCTCTGCATCCTCAAGGTCCAAAACCCTGCACACTCAATAAAACTGAGTCAATAGCACCTGTCTACGTCAAAGCAGTAAAACATCATGTCTTCTATCATAACGCATCATAATCAAGGATAAATGTTTTAACATCATAAAAGTCCAGATCACTTGCGAGCAAGTGTCCTCAAAGAATAAGTTTTCTCAGTGCGCCAGAGCGGGATGTTACACACGTGATCTTTTTTTCCATGGCCCTCTCGTGAGGGAGTTAATCCTAGACTAGTTCTAATACCAACTTAGAAAATCATTGTGCACACAAAAATTATACATATTATATTATTTAATCAATATAAATACATTAATTGTTTATTTTAGATAGATAGGTTATCTTAACCATACAATCCATTTAATTGAGATAATCTCTCAACTTCACACATAAATAGGATGTAGAAATAACAAACTCCTAAACAAACATCTCATATAGAGATTACACTAACTAATATCAAATATTAAGCACAATAAAAAGAGGACTTAATTACTCCAACATGTGCACCTATGTCAACTATGCATTCAAATATTTGCGCAAAATCTATGCGTTGTTGGTCAAGTGCAGATCCCAATATTGGAGGCCGAAGCTTGAGAGTATCATGGAAAATGACAACATGATTGTACACAAGAGATTGATTGTACACAAGAGATTCACGAAAATTAAGAGATAGGAATAGAAGAACAACTCTTGGTCAGTTCAATGTATGGTGCTCTTTTTTTCCAGCACAATATTTAAGAAATTAAATTTAATATATATTTATGTTATTTTTTAATTATAAATTTTATAATTATTATGATGTTAAGAGTAAATTATTAATTTATCCTTGACTGGATTAACATGCGATATAGCGATAGTGGGGGGCACAGTGAAGTGACACCCAAACTATCTTTAGCTCACATCAGTCTTGGATTTGGGAAGAAGATCGAGAGTTTGATGGAACCTCAACGAGGATTCATGGAACCCACCAACAATTCAGGGGAGAGGACCTCCAGCACTTGCGTACAACGAGATGCCCAACCCACAAGGAATAATTTGCATGTGGAAACCCCACCACGCATTCAAGCGCACCTAGAGGAAGGAGAAGCCAAAATTCACCTGGAACATAGCTTAACACCAAACCAGGAGGTGGACAAGGAAATCATCAACTGGGTTTTGGATATTGGCAGCTTGATAGGTCATGAAACTAAATACTCAGAAATGGTAGAATTGTATTGGCACCTCAAGATGTTGTTGGGTTAGATGTTGCAAACAATAGAGGACACTCAAAATACAATTCAATTGCAATAGGACAAGTTCCACCAGCTACTCCAAGAGGTCTTGGCTAGACTCCCTCCTTCTAGCTCTGTGAATACAATAACCATGTCAAAGAACACCTAGCTGCAGGCTCCTAATCCACCTTAGGAGTCTAAGACATCCTCACCAGATGAATGAATATTATGCACTCATTTTTGGTTATTTTGTATCATGATGGACAACAATAGATATCTTGTAGTCACCATTAGACTTTAGATATTTCTTTACAATGTTTACAAAGGTAGACACGGTATAAGAAGGAACTTGATTCAGAGTCAATGGACATAAGATTATTTCTTTGTTGTTGGTCTAGTTTCCCAAGTGACATGCCCACAATAAATTTTTGTATAAAATTCCCACACCTAAATTAAAATAAATTATTACATATGCTTAAAAAAAATTAATAAATATTAATTTATTCGTATCAATATTATTATTAATATGTATATTTTATATTTCTAATATATATTAATTTTCACTAAGTTTTAATACCTCATAACAAATTAAAACCTATGCTAGTTTTGTAGTGATAAAATGGATCTATAATATTTAAAATAAAAATAAATTTAAAGATATGATCTAGTAATTAAAATATGTCACCATCATGTAGACAAATTAAGTTGAGAAATATAACCCTTTTAGTTATATGCAATGTAATTAATATTCGAATTTTATTTCTTTAATATTAAGTTCAAATTTACAAATATATACACCAGCATCAAATGTAAGCATTATTAGTCCCTTCCCTTCAAGGTGGGACTATTAGTAATGGTTTGGCGTTGTTCTATTAGTTATACACTAAAACCAACGCCAACAAGAACCATTTTAGCCAAATTTTTAAGAGATTTATACAATTTCTCAACTCAAATTTAACTTTTTATCCTAACTTTTCAGTTTGAGCTCTTATTTGGCCTCTTCCCGAGGCACGGGGAGAAGATATGCAAAGTATTTCATTTAAAACTTAGGAAACAATGATTACATTAAGGCATACATATTTGGAGGTGAACTAATGTTATCCCAAGAGATAACATTAGTTCGTTAACATTTAATGTTTTCCCTCTTTACTCCCCTTACTCCCCTTCTTCAGTCAAGTTCTTCACTCAGATTATGTGCCCAACAACACATGTTGAACACCATGCAAGATTTGTGTCCATCAGTGGAGGCTGAGTCCCATGAATAATTAACTGATAAGGCCATGCAAGGCCAATCCCATTCCATAATCATGAACGGCGATCGTTCCATCAACAAATCATCTAGTGTCTCCTGTTCAAGCCCATTCCATCATCATGAACCATGATTGTTCCATCAACAAATCATCCAGTCTCTCTTTCTCAAGCCCATTCCATCAACTAACCACCCTGCCTCATGATGGAATATCCAACAATACTAAGAGGGGGGGGGGGGTGAATCAATATTTCCTACTTTTTCTTATTAATTCCATCATTATTAAGAACACACATTAATTATTCAATTAATAAATATATGATGAACAACAAATCCTTATGAACATAAGATTTTATCATGGAACCCAACAGGGAAAACCACCAACTCTTTTCTCATTAATAAATTGTTCTTTTACAAAACTGTTTTCAAGCTACAACTTGATGGGGAGATTGTCCCCAAGTTTCTTCAGCTACAACTGAAGGGATGGTTCCACACCCCCTTTACCAGCTACAACTGGATTGAGGCTATGAACCCCTAGTTTATCAGCTACCACTGAAAGGATGCTTCAACACCCTATTTACCAGCCACAACTGGAAGGAGGCTACAACCCCCTAGTTTATCAGCTACCACTGAAAGGATGCTTCAACACCCTATTTACCAGCCACAACTGGAAGGAGGCTATGACCCCCTATTTTATCAACTACCACTGAAAGGATGCTTCAACACCCTATTTACCAGCTACAACTAGAAGGAGGATATGACCACCTAGTTTATCAGCTACCACTGAAAGGATGCTTTGACACCCTATTTACCAGCTACAACTGGAAGGAGGCTATGACCCACTATTTAGTCAGCTACAACTGACAAGGAAGCACCTACTCCCCTGCGGGCTCCAACCTGCCCTTGCACCACCCAATCACCCTTAATTTCACAATGCAATTCAATCTCTGTTGCTCTTCAATGAATTTGATTCATGTAGCCATTAACACAAGTCCTATTAGATTTGACCCCCTTTTTTATTTCAACTTTTTTTCCCTTGCTCCACCCTTCCTCCCTTGATGCAGGTTATAACACTTATAAAACTTTTACTGTACTCTGTTCAAGGTGTTTATTAATAAACATGGATGCTATCAATTCTTCAACTCTTCTTAGAATCATTTTTTTGTACTTTTTACTTGTCTGTTGCAACCTCTGCTTGTATGGTCTTCTACTTATATGCAGTCAAACTTCATCTCTTGCTCTCTAGCTTCTTTCATTTAATCTTCAATGAATCTATTGCAGTCCAATATAGGTATTCTATATCAAATATTGGATTGCATAACTATTGCTCTATCTTCTTCTGTTCTTGATCTTCAATAAGACATTGGCAGGCCCATTAGAACCATGAATGCTTTTAGGGGCTAAATTTTTCTCGTGGGCTAATTTTCCATGGTTTTCCCCAAAAAACGATTCGCTATTTTAAAAATGATTCGCCCAAATTCTATAGGATAAAATTATTTTACCTTAAAAATTGCCAAAATTTTATGCAAACTATATAAAATCCTTAGAAATTTGAATATTTTTACGAAAATATCACCAAACATTTTATAGTTGGCATATGAAGGATCAGTAAGATTCGCCAAGGTTTCTACATTTTAAAATAAATTTCCATCCTTCAAATCATCCCTGATTAGAACCAACAGTTCTTCTTCTTGAACTCTACTTATGTTTTGATCTTCTTATCTGAACTACAAAGACACTTTCTTCTCATCACTTTTTCTCGTTTATATAATCTTCAAACTGTTGTGAGTTATAACACATTGTGTCCTTTCATTTGGACAATTGTACCTCTTCATTTAACTTAACCATAATTTATGCAAATACTGTAGAAATCGAGTTCTGTTGAGGCGCTTCCTTCAACCCATTTTCATATGACCAACAACGCAAAACCACAGGCTTATCAACTTAAGCGATGTATTATATTTTACCTTTATTTCTCTTATTCCATATGACCACAGGCGGTGACCAGGAACTAGGCCTAGCAAGAGCTTGATCCCTTATTGAAATCAACGGTCACATTTTAATCTCCTGATGAGATGAGCGATTCTCGTTTACTTCAGGAATTTGGGACTTTGTCCTTCATGACTTCTAGCCTCTTTACAAATCTGTCGAATAAGATACACGTATCTATAATATTCAACGGTTGAGAATGCTCCCAAACTGTTCTTCAGATCAGACAACTCATGTCCACTTTGGGACTTTGGCCTTCGGGACTTCGGCCTTCGGGACTTTGGGACTTAGTTCATTTGTTGGTGGTGAAAAATCCCGAAGTAAAAACTCTCAGAGTGACGTAACTTGCTGATGTCACTTGCTAAGGTGGCACTTCCTGAGTGGTTTCCACATGTCACCTTGATTCGTGGCTTATGTATTCTTAAAGTAGCTATGAGACCTTGACACTTGTCATCAGTTGATTACGCTACGTGTCCTATCCTCATGACTTCAGAACTTCAACCTTCAAGACTTCGGGTAATTTGATTCTCCACTTCCCATTTCTCCCAAAGTGAGATTCCCTAAAGTGTAAGCCTCGAGTAACTTGACTTCATCCAATGGTCATTCTTTAACTCGAAAAGAATTAACATGATCCAACAACTATCGAGAATTCGGCTATTCGGGATTTTGGGCCTTTGGCCTTGCTTATCCTATCCTTCTACTTTCCTCGATCTGACGGTCAGGATATCTTTCGAAGTGTTTCCTCAGATCATACGAATTACGTTTATTTCAGGACATTTGTGGCTTACTTTGTCCTTCCACTAAGCATGATCTAACAGTCCTGATATCTCTCGAAGTGTTCTTCATATTCTACGGTTCACATTTGCTTTGGTACTTCGGCCTTCGGATGATATTACGTGTTCTCAACCCTTTTCTCCCGAGGTGGTCAGCGCCAAAGTTGACCACTGCTATCTTGGCATGCTCTGAACAGATTGGATGGTCCTCATTTACTTTAGGACTTCGTATTGGACAATCTTCATTTTTACTTATCCTATACTTCCACTTAACATGATCCAACAGTCAATGTGGATTACAGAACCGTAACTTACAAGTGGTTTAATTCGTCGCCAAAACTTTGCAATTGAATTTGTGCAATTGTTGGTGGATCAAATATAGTCGTCGATCTTTGAATCTATAAGATCTGACGGTCTAGACTGCGTACCCAACGCTCCTGATTTTATTTGATCGTTGACTAGTCCTCCAATGATCCTTAAGCCCATGGTCACTCATATGACTGACGTGCA
>ML787502.1:681440-706427 GCA_009831015.1 Picea engelmannii
TATATAATATATTTCCAATGAATGGCCGAGATCCTTCGTCATCAGTTAGACAGTTATTGTCGCTTTGACCATAAGGTAGGGGGCCTGACAGGTCATCCCAGGCTCCATGCTGGTGAGCTTCTCGAGGATTCCAAACACCTAGATCCCCCACCATACCCTTTCACTACACGTCAATAATCTATGGAGAGTGTTGTGTATATAAACCTACATAAACTTTTTCTCACTTCCAATGTGGGATATATCCCATTACATGAGACAATCAACACCATCAATTTCTTGATCGGATGGCTGCTGAGGCTTCTCACCTTTTCCTGTGCATCGATTGAATTCTTAGTCTTTCCATCGATCCCGACGACATTTCTACAATGTGCTCTTCCTTCTGAGCTTGATCTCTGCATACTTTAATCTGAGATTCATGTGCATAATATCTTCTTAACTTCTGATCTTCATTCGCTAACCCTCCTGAGCTTTAATCTATGGATACTGTCATATTGTTTGAAATAAATGACAACACATTAATGACACTATGTCCAAAAATATCCCCCTTTTTCATTGATGGAAACACACCAATTTCATATACAATCTCCCCCTGTGATGATGCTTCTCTCCTCTAAAGTTACTCTCCCCTTTGACATTAATGGCAAAGGATTTATCCTCCTATGATATGTACGTCTATATGCTACTGATCAATATCTGAACTCTGGTAACTCCCCCTGCAATTATGTTGTGGGTGCCATAAATGAATAAATCCCCCTGTCACTCTACTCTCTTTTCCTCTGACTGTTCTCCCCCTTTGTTTCTAAAAGGATAGCTCTTCCTGACAAGGTCTCTCCTCTTGTTATCTCTACAGGATGTCATGTATATCATTTTGTACATCATAATGTTGTTGTTGCAGATACTTCTACCCTACTAGAACACTGCTCAATTGTAGCTCATATTTTCCAAATGACCCTTAGATCTTTCCATTGGTTCTCATCGATTTCTAGCCAGATTTATCTATCTTTATCCATGATACTTTTCTACTGTACATTGCTCTAAAGTCGTCTAAGAAAGTTTATACTATGCTTGTCACATGACTGCAATTTATTTTGCAACAATTGACTTCACTCATGTTTACTTGTTCAGTCTTTTCTATCCACATCTGTGAATGTCTTTGTTTGTTGAACTTTGTTCTCTAATCTTCTATTACTGCACCTTCATTTTTCTTCCATGTTTTCTTTACTCTTCTTGTCGAATTGTATGAAGCATTTCTCATTGATTTTCTTCTTGAATTCCAATGGTTATGGGATTTTGTGGCCATATTCACCACAACTGTAGCATCTCATAGTGTAACAATGTGTAGAAATATGTCCAACAAGATTGCAGTTCCAACATCTTATACTGTTTTTGAGCTTACCAACTTGTTTTTTTCTCATGATGCCTACAATCCAAGGTTTGAGGTGTATGAGCAGCTTCTGGATGTTTTCCTTGATCTGATCTTCTAGACATTGTAGTGTTGCTTTCATTCTTTTAACATGAATGACCTGCGTCAGACGTGCCTTCACTTTATAAATGAGAGACCCGCATCAGATTTCTTAGGAGTAATAATTTCTTCCTTGTTATAGTAAAAACCAAATTTGTCATTTGGTGATCTCTTATTTTCCAAGATCTCATCCAAGGTTATGGAATTGTTCAAGAACTTGATTTGGGTGTTTGACTTCTCAACCTTCTTTCTAAGATTCACAAATTCTGCTTGTGTACCATCTGACACATCATCATCTTCATCTTCAACATCATCAGGTAATCCATCAAGGATTGTATTCATTGTCATTGAGTTACTTTTCTTGGATTTATTTTGATCTCAAATCCTTTCTCTGTTTGGTGGAAAGTAATCAATGATCATTAAATTCAATACTTCAAGTCCCAATTGTAATATCCCCAAGGACGAGCCCTATTGTAATCATGTTTATGAATTGTAAATCATGTTTTGTAGGCTAGTGAGCCAAATATTGATAAGATGGTGGGCTTATGTGCTTATTAGGCCAAAGAGCCTAAGTGCTAAAGGCCAGGAGCCTATTTTTGTATATGTAATATGAAGAACATTAATAAAGACTAAACATCATTGCATGCAGACCGACCATGAAGAAAGAGTGATGGGGGACTAAGCTTCCACAAGGTGGGTAAGGGAAAATGAGCTAAAAGGTTGGAAAGAGGGGCTAAGCTTAGGGGCTTAAGTCCTTAAGAATAATATTTTATTATTTTTCTAAAGTTGTGTGACAAACCATGTTTTTTATCCTAAGGCCTGGGAGAGGTAGTGCATGCAGCTCCAATGTGTGAAAAAGAGAACGCATGCAACTCTGGGAAGACAAGTATTGATCTGGGCTCATGCGGTTAACATTTGAAGCATCAGCTGAGTTTGGGGTTCCTCCTCCATTTTTGTCGTCAACTGTATGAAACCATGAATTTCGTTTGATCTCTGCATGCATACCCTCACACAACTATGAAACTTGAAGCCTGTGATGTTTTCTTGAGAAGTTGATACACCCTCTATCTGAACCATTGAGTCTGTGTTCAACCTCTACGTGGATTGCTTGTCACGCATTCTGAAACTAGTGTTACCTGAACCATGTTGTGTCTTAGTGGCCTGTTTCCATTTTTCTGTCCACACCCAATTTTCCTGTTGCTGTTGTCACCCATGAGTTAACCAAAAGTTGTTGTTGTTGTTGTTATCCTAAACTTGTGGGAATTGAGTTGAAAAATTGGTTGAAGAACTGGGTTTTCAAGACCGTGGTAGAAGAGGCAGGTTGTCAGGCCTGTGAGCAACTCTCTCTAGGTGAGAGAGTCTTTTGGGAAGTGGTTTTATCCCAGAGAGAGTCCAACACCAGCTACGAAGCTCTGAGAATTCCTAATTTGTCCTGTTGTCGAGACCCAGAGAAGGAGGTGAAGCATCGATGGACTGTTCTTGTGAAGGTGTATAATCCCAGTTGGAACATGCATGTGGGGAATGAGAGTCCGTGAGTAGTGGGCGTAAGAAGGATCCTGGAGAGAATCCTTCTAGATGCTCTGTGTAGTTTTCCTGTAACCTCAACCTAGTCTAGGATTCCCTTGCCCTGGGTAGAGCTTAGTCCTAGCTCAGGCCTGGGTGACCCACTGAAGAGCGTGATGAGCAGTGTGGTCTAAGGCTGGGAGGTTTGTGGAAGGTCTGCACGTAGTTGGTGGAGTTACAACAGTTTCAAAGATAAGTATATGCATGTGTTTAATTTCAATTAAAATTCATGCCTGTGATGCTTGCACTATTATCATGTATTCCGTTGCAATGATATTTACTGTCAATTCCATTAATTTTGTATGTTAGAAATAATTATATGTTTACTTTGTGTTAAGTCATTTAACTTCATTTAAATGCATACTATATAAGATTTAGAATGTTTTCACGTAGTAGCATTGCCCAGCCATGGGGTTGATGGACGAGGAAGTTACAATATGGTATCAAAGCCCATGGTTTCAACGTTGAGCCTGGATGGGATGGATAACTGGTCTTTGGACCCAAGATTTCGATTGGAAATGGTGTTCGGATGGAACCAATTTCGAAACTTAGAATTTTTTCAAGTGCCAAGGGGTTACTTGGCCGTGTTACGAAGCTCAGGAGGAGTAGTGGTAGAATAAAACTACAGCTGGTGTGGTATTTGACCACAAAGAGAGAGATCTCAACACTTGGGGTGTTGGAGCCATAGGATCTGTTTGGGAAAAATAAAAGTCCTTTATGACCGTCAGATCTGGAAAAGGTGCAGGAGGGTTATCTTGGATGCCTTTTAGAGTTCAGCAATTGGAAGAAGTGGAATGCGCTGAGGCATAAACTCCCGAAGGAGATATAAATCGTATATTGTAGGAAAAGAGTCTTGACAGTTAGATACGTGTCTAGGAAGGCAAAGGAAAATCACTTCGGAGGATTGCTAGTGTGGAGTGTGACAAACTCCCAAAGTCTCGAAGTAGATCACAATTTCTCGTTGCGGAGGACACACATCGGTAGATCTTGAAATCTAGGAGAAAGCGCTTCGGGAAAAAACGAGCATAGAGGAGTTTTAACTCCTGAATCTTGAAGAGATGAAGTGGTGAGTCATGATAATGTCACCTAGAGGTGACGTGGACACATGGGATGTATGCCATGTGTCAGTGGGTCTAGAACCTGTGGAATATTGAAATGGAATTTGGAATGTGACGAGTGTCACCCTTCTGAATGGGACACATATCAGTCGCTAGTATGTCGCCATTTGGAATCTTGTGTGAGCACGGTTAGTGGGGACCGAGGTTATGTAATGTAGATAAATTTCGAAGGACCCACAATGGCGTTGATCATGATACATCAAGATCAATGGCTAGGAGACATTGTGGGGGCCCAAGTTGCACGAAATCTAATTCTCCAAGGCGGTCCCACAATCCAAACCATGGTTTCGATGGGAGGTTATGTGTCAACGTCAGGAGAATTGCGGGATGAAAGGCGGGTTACTCCAGACCACCATTACCTTCCCCCGCAATTGGGAAAACGTTAAGTGATGTGACATACTAACAGTAATAACATCACCTAAGGTGACGTGGGAGTGTTCGAAGATTAATGGTTTGGGGTGTGTGGATGTGAAATCTTCCGAAGTCCCAAAGTCCCGGAACTCATGTGCCTGAGGTTCCATAGCGAGTGTTAGTCATAGGATGTTGGGTAGACGTGGACCATTGATCCACCCTACTACGCAAGTTCAGTAACTCAGAACTCCATGTGACTGTTGTGTTATTCTTGGAAATCTTTCGAAGACGAAGGCCCAAGTATGTGCTTATTGATGTAGCACTTGGTCATGACCCATGGTCACATTGGTTGGGGAATTAAGAGAAAGGGGCTAGTGCCCGAAAACTTAGCAGAGAATAGTTTTGAAAGAAGGAATCTACGGGGATTCTTGATTGAATGAGAATCACAGAGAATGAAAATTGAACATTTTCTTGAGTCAGATTTGTTTATGAATGTTGTGGGATTTGTTAAGGATTAATGGCCTAAAAAATTCTTGTTGTCTTCACATTGTGTTTTCACAAGTTTAACGAGTGTCAGAACCAAGTAGGGTTGCCACTGAGTGAAAAGAAATGGAAGAGTCATGGACTGCTTCCAGTTCTGAGGATAAAGAAAAAGGAATAGATGTTTAGTTGGGAGTTAAAGGGTCGAACTCCAATGGGCATGAAGAAGAGATAGATAAGGAAGGGAATATGATGAAAATCATCGAAAGATTGCAAAAAGATGCCCAAAATCACCGAGCAGATAAAAAGAATCTTATGAAAGCTGAGGAACAACAGTGAGAATTCAACTTAAAGTTGATGAAGATTCTAGAGAGAATAGAAAAGAAGTTGGATAAGGAGGGTGATTCAAGCAAAACAGGGAGTCGTGGACCCCCTTCAAGATAATAAGATCAAGGAGTGTTGGTAGACACCATCATCACTCCCAAGGTCACTCCAAGAGGAAGGCACACAGTAGTTCAATCCCATCTCCTACTAGAAAGAACAAGAGATCTGGAGTGGATGAATTGAAGGGTGAAATGAACAAGATTAACCCCCCTATGTTTGATGGAGATCATAAGAAGGAGGAAGATGTTGAAACATGGTTTCTTAGCATCAGGAAATATTTTCAACTACAGAACTATTCCTCTCATGAAGAAGGAAGAAATTGGATTTATCAACTAAAAGGAAAAGCATCCATGTGGTGGGATCAACTTGTGCAGGTGCAAAACATTAGAGAGAAATATATCACTTGGAAAGAATTCAAGATATATTTTGAGAATAAATACTTGACTAAAAGATACTACAATAGAAAGATGAAAGAGTTCTTTGAACTCAAGTTGGGCAGCATGACTATTGATGAATACGAGTAAAGATTTTTGGAATTGTTGAAGTATGTTTTGTTCATCAAGGATGAGACTGTCAAGATTCAAAGGTATCTGAGTGGACTGCCACCTTCCATTAGAGACAATATCTAGTATGATGACCCAAAAACTTTGGAAGAAATGATAAGAAGAGAGAAATTCTTATATGAGAAGC
This sequence comes from Picea engelmannii, assembly GCA_009831015.1. Lineage (NCBI taxonomy): Eukaryota > Viridiplantae > Streptophyta > Pinopsida > Pinales > Pinaceae > Picea > Picea engelmannii. The sequence continues at coordinate 687,489 of ML787502.1, forward strand.
AAAGAGAGAAGCTTGCTTTTCAGAAGGCTTGGGAAGATAAAAAGAAATTCCATATGGATTAGAGGAAGAAGGGAACTAAGCCACCCTTTTTCAGAAACAGTCCTCAGGGACAACCATCTTTTAGAGAGCCCAGGAAGGTTGAAGTGGGTGAGAAAATGCCAAGACCTCCACCTATGGAGTGTTGGGGTTGTAAAGGGAACCATTGGTAGAGAGATTTCCCCCACAGAAATGATAAAGTGAGATCTGTCCACAATGCACAGTAGGTTGAAGCAGTGGAGGACATAGGCAGTAGAATGCCAAGGATCTATGCAGCCCTAGACAATAAGCAAGTTGAATTTCAATCACACATGATTGAAATGGAAGGTATTATCAATAACCATCCCTTCAATATTTTAATTGATTCAGGGGATAGCCATAGTTATATAGATCCTATACTGGTGGAAAGTTTGCAATTGTCAAGAAACAAACATGAAAAGTCTTGGTTAGTGCAGCTGGCTACATGAACCAAGAGGAAAGTCACTGAGTTGGTTAAGGCTTGTCCAGTGGACATGAATGGACTGAGCACAAAGGTTGAATTGAACGTTCTGCCTTTAGGTTCTTATGATTGTCTAATTGGGATGGACTGGTTGGACCAGTACCATGCCATCTTGGGCTGTTGTAACAAGGCATTCACTAGGCTGGGTGGGGAAGGAAATCGGAAAATAGTCCAAGGAATTCCTAGAGTTGTTGCTATCAGAGAAATCTCAACAATGCAGTTGAAGAAGTGCTATAGAAAAAGTTGTCAATTATTTGCAACTCATGTGGAGGAAGAATCTATGGATGAATTCTCAAATATTGGAGATCATGTCGTACTACAAGAGTTTGAAGATGTATTTTAGGAGGTACCGGGACTACCTCCAAAGAGAGATATTGATTTCTCTGTAAACTTGATGCCTGGAGTAGCTACAGTGTCGAAAGATCCTTACAAAATGAGTATTCCAGAGCCATCAACAAGGGGTACATACGCCCAAGTCTGTCACCTTGGGGAGCCCTAGTTCTGTTCATGAGGAAGAAGGATGGAACGTTGATATTTTGTTACGATTTCAGACAGTTGAACAAAGTAACTGTAAAGAACAAATACCCTATGTCGAGGATTGATGACCTCTTCGATCAGTTGAAGGATGCAAAGATATTTTTGTAGATAGAACTCAGGTTGGGATATCACCAGGTCAGGATAAGGGATGAAGACATCAACAAGATTGCCTTTAGAACAAGGTATGGTCATTACAAGTTCAAAGTGGTGTCGTTTGCACTGTCAAATGTACCCGTTGTTTTTATGTGCCTGATGAATGGTGTATTCAGGGACTATCTAGACAAGTTTTTCAGAGTATTCTTGGATGACATTCTGGTGTATTCCAAATCAGAGGAAGAACATGAACAAAATCTAAGGATGGTGCTGCAGGTGCTAAGAGAGCATCAATTTTATGCCAAGTTGAGCAAGTGCTCGTTTTATTGGGAGAAGATCCATTACTTGTGGCATATTATTTCAAAGGATGGGATAGCTTTATATCTTGAGAAGATTGAAGCCATCAGAGAATGGTCAGTGCCTAAAAAAATGACGAAATTCATATCCTTTATGGTTCTAGTTGGTTATTACAAAAGGTTTATTGCGGGGTTCTCAAGGATAGCTCACCCTATCAATTCCTTGCAAAGGAAGGAGAAGAAGTTTGAGTGGATAGAGGATTGTGAGAAAATCTTTCAGCGATTGAAGCAACTACTAACCAATGCTCCAATCCCAAGGATTGAAAATCCAAACGAAGACTTTGTAGTGTGTACAAATGCATGCAAAGAAGGACTGGAAGGAGTCCTCAGTTAGAATGGATTCGTAATTTGTTATGAATCCATAAAGTTGAAAGAGCACGAAAGGAACTATTCAACTCATGATTTGGAGTTGGCAGCCATAGTACATTCTCTAAATAAGTGGAGGAATTACCTCATGGGAAGAAGGTTCGAACTAAGAACATACCACAACGGTCTGAAATATTTGTTTGATCATCCAACCTTGAACGCCAGACAGATTAGGTGGTTGGAGTTTCTCTGTGAATATGATTTTGATATCAAGCATATCAAAGGGAAGGAAAACAAAGTGGTTAATGCACTTAGCAGGAGAGTGCATGAATTACATGCTACAACCATTAGAATGTATCGAACTGATATTAAAAGTAGAATTTCAGGGGCTGCAAATACAGATTTGCAGTACATGGATTTGGTAGCAAAGCTACAACAAGGTAAGATGCCACAGAAAGTGGAGAATTATAAGTTGGAAACTGACGGAATACTTTTGTACAAGAACATAATTTATGTATCTAATGTCCAGGACTTGAAACTTATGATTTTGCATGAAATGCATAATGTGCCTTATGTTGGGCACCCTGGATATCAAAAAACTGTGGCAGCAGTCAAGAGCCATTACTTTTGGCCAGGTATGAAGAAAGAGATTGTTGAATACATCACGAGATGTATGGAGTGACAGAAGGTTAAAGATGAGCACAGGCACCCAACAAGGTTGTTGCAACCTTTACCCATTCCTGAGTGGAAGTGGGAGGTAGTGACAATGGATTTCATCACGGGATTTCCTAGAACAAGCAAGCAACATGATTCGATCATGGTGGTAGTGGACAAGCTTATGAAATATGCCCATTTTATTCCACTAAAGACTACTCACAAGGCAACGGATGTAGCACGATTGCACGGTATTCCCAAGACAATTATGTCTGACAGAGACCCAAAATTTACCTCTAATTTTTGGAAAGGATTATTCAAGGGGTTTGGAACGAATCTGAACTTTAGCACAACCTATCATCCTGAGTCTGATGGGTAGACATAGCGGGTGAATCGAGTAATAGAAGACATACTAAGGATGTATGTGATGGATAAACCATCGAAATGGGAAGACTACCTACACTTGGTAGAATTCACCTACAATAATGGGTATCAAGCCTCGTTGAATATGAGCCCATTTGAAGCACTTTATTGCAGAAATTGAAATACTCCAGTAAGCTAGGATAATTCAGCTAATAGGGAAATAGTTGGGCCAAAGTTGCTCAAGGAAATGGAAGAGAAAATGCTAAAAATTAAGCAGAATTTAAAGGTTGCCCAAGACAGGAAGAAACGTTTTGTTCATAAGAACAGAACCCACAAAGAGTCTAAAGTGGGTGACCATGTTTTCTTGAAAGTGAAAGCCAATAGAAGTTTCCTGAAGCTGGGAAACTGCGCCAAGTTGGAAGCCAGATTTTGTGGGCCATTTGAAATCCTAGAAAGGATTGGGCCAGTTGCATATATGCTTATATTACCTGCATCCATGACTGTACATAATGTGTGTTAGGATATTTAGACACTTAGGAGTTAGTAAGATCTACTTGGTCTATTATGTAGTTAGGTAAAAGTTTGTTTTAAATTGTGTTTCTTTAGTATGCATTTGTAGTTAGGAAATTCGACAATCACGATATGTTCCCGACATAGAGTGATCTGACGGTTCATACTCTCCTTGATCTTAACGACCATTGATCCATGGATTAACACCCGATTGGTCCATGATCTCTATTTAAAGAGCATGAAGGGTCATTTGCCGAAGATCGATTGTGAGAAACTCTCTTGTAAAATCTCTTTGTAATCTTTTTCTTTACATTAATAAACTGCTCCAAGTGGTCGCGTTGGCTGGGGCCATGGATGTTTCCCCGTAGGGGTTTTACCACATGAAAACATCGGTGTGTTGATCTTTGATCTGGTTATATGAGGGGTTATTGAAGGTGTTCTCCCTCTGTTGGAATACCTGTGTTGTCGAACATGGTATCAGAGCCTATTTGAAGACCCGCTCCTGTTGTAGATTGAGATCGTGAAGCCGAGTTGACTCATCTCCATTTTCTAGAATTTTCGTACATTTATGGGCTGAGAGGATTGTTTCATTGCGTCTGGATCACTCGTTTCACTCAAGAACACTTTTCGTTTCACTCAGATCCGGAGGTATAAAGCATGAATACGCATTTTTTAAATTTCTACAAAGTTTTATTTTGATTTTATTTCGGTTTTGTATTTTTTATTTATGGGTTGCTACTCTTTTAGATCTACATATGCTCTTTTCCCCGCGCCCTGTGCGATCTTGGGAAATCAGAAAAAGATAGTAAAAGGTGCATCTTCTGGGTAAGCTAACCGATATCTAACCATTGTTGTCATTGAGAAGCAATTTTTTTTTCTTGTGTAAAAAGAGTTTTTTTTTTAGCATGCTCTCCAAGGCCGTCTTCAACAACAACAACAACAACACCCCCAATCCTCCTTCTGAACATTACAATATGTTTTGCTAGACCAACAACAACAACAACAAAAACACCCACAATCCTCCTTCTGAACATTACAATATGTTTTGCTAGACCATTTGGTTAAAACTTGCCTTATTAAGTAAGAGGTCTTGAGTTCAAGTCTCTCTATTGTTACTTTTTTTGAAAAAGTTCATGCTAAAAATTGTAAAGTGCATTTCACTTAAAGTATAAAAGTGAATCATTGTAAGTAGCTTTATATTTTATTTTAGAGTTATTTATTTTGCATACAACTTTTCTGTTATAAGGTAACTTCATTGTAAAAGTGATCCCCGCTTCTCTTTATAAAAGTGGGTCACTTCATAAAGTATCTTACACTATCATGTGGTTATTTGGTTACCGTTTATGCCTTTTTTTTAAAAGGGCATAACTCTCACATCGGAAGTCCGTTTTTAGTGCCGTTTTTTTAAAACCGCATAACTTTTCAAGATCTTTCCATCCAAATCATTAGTTTCAGTTTTTAAATCCACATTATCTGCATATTTAATATGGATTCTACAAGTAATGTCTTGCTTACCAACAACAACTACTTCCATTGGAAATCCCATATGGAAGATTTATTAAGAAGTGAAGGCCTGTACTAGATTACCTTGGGAAAGGAAACATCACCCACTAATGATGATAATAAATCCAAATGGGATAATAGGAATGACGAATCATGTGGGCTAATCAGAATGCCCATCTCTCCTGATTTAAGGTACCACCTTCAAGGAATTGATGACCCCGAAGAAGCTTGGAACACGATTGAATCTGTGTTTGGTAAACTCAATATTATTTGAGCACAACCGTTAGAAAATCAAATACTGACCTTGAGTCCATGTGATTTTTCTTGCCTTGGAGACTATCTATCTAAGCTTAAAACACTCAAAATTTTATGTGAAGAATGTAAGATAAAAATGGAGGAAGAGCATTGCATACATCTTATTCTTTCTAATCTAGGAAGTGCATATTATGTGTTTGTATCTATCTTTTATTCAATGAGAGAGGCTATAGGGAAAGCTTATGAAAAACCCACTCTTGATTCATTTTGTGCTTCTTTGATTAGAGAGGAAGATAAGCTTGTACAACTTGGAGTGATCAACACTGCAGGTACCTCCAACAAAGCCTTTGTTTCCCAGCAAAAAGATAAACCCAAGTATCCCAAGAAGCAACATCCTTGCTACAACAACAAACAACATAAGGGTCCCAAAACTCGCTCAAACAACTTCAGCTCCTAATGGTGACAAAGGAGAAAAATATTAAAGTAAGAATACTAACATACATTGCAACTTTTGTGATAAAGATGGTCATGATGAGTCTAAATGTTTCAAGAACATAGCAGCCTTAGAAGCAGCGATGAAGAAGCACAACATCAATATTGATTCTTCTTCTTCTTCTTCTTCTCATGGACATGAACTTTCTGCTTCTGGTTTCTCCTTCAATACACCTTCTATTACTACTTCTTCTTTTGATGAGTGGCGTATTGATTCAGGAGCATCTTATCATATGGCTAAGGATAAAGCCATATTTTCTTCTCTAAATGAATGCAACACCAAGAAAATATTTGTTGGTGATGATAGTTCTCTTAGTGTTGTAGGATTTGGAACAATTCAGGTAGAAAATGGTCATTTCAATGATGTATTATGTGTTCCAAATCTTTCTTGTAACTTTCTATCAGAATATCAAATCACTCATTCAGGTGAAGGTACAACCGTAGAGTTTTCACGTCACCAAGTTGTAATCAAGGATCTAAATGATCCTAAGCATGTTCTTGCAACTGGAATTGTTGATGATATTACCAGGTTGTACAAATTTGACAACTTTGGGTCATCAAATTTTTCATCAGTTTTTGTTGCTCATAGCGATGACTTGAGAAAAATTTGGCATGAGTGGTTTGGTCATCTAAACTATCGCTCATTGCAGCAACTATGTAATCAACAGATGGTGACTGGTCTTCCTCTTGTTTCATGCAGAGATGGTGTTTGTGTCAATTGTGTTCTCGACAAACATCATCCAGACAATTTTGACAAACGTGCCTCTTGGCATGCCTCGGGCCCTTTACAACTTGTTCACAGTGATTTGTGTGGTCCACTTTCTTCTTCTTCCTTTTCTGGATGCAACTGTTTCTTAACTTTCATTGATGATTTTTCCAGACGTACTTGGGTTTACTTGTTAAAACTTAAGAGCAGATTTTTTGACAAGTTTTTGGCCTACAAGGCCCTTGTAGAAAAGTAATATGGACATCAAATTCAAAAGTTAAGAACAAATAATGGAGGCAAATATGTGAACAATAATTTTACAAGTTACTGCACTACACAGGGCATCCAAATGCAACACACTGTTCCATATACACCATAACAAAATTGTGTTGCTGAGAGAAAGAACCGCACATTAAAATAAATGGCTAATTGTATGATCCAATCCGAGGGATGAAGTCTAAAGTATTGTGCAGAAGCAATCAACTGTGCAAATTACATAGTCAATCACACTCCCACAAAGGATCTTAAAAATATAACACCGGAAGAAGCTTGGACTAAAATTAAACCAAATGTAAGTCACTTCCATGTATTTGGTAGTATAGCATGGGCTCATATTCCTGATAAGAAAAGGAAAGCATTGCATCCTAAAAGTGATAAGTGTTTATTTGTTGGTTATTCTGAAGATGTTAAAGGTTACATACTTCTTCAATCACATTGTAATGAAATTATTATTAGAAGAGATGTTAAATTTGATGAAAATTTCTTGGCCTACGAGCCTAATTCGACGATTGTGCCTTCTTCGGCTTGCGATCCATCTTTGACATTTGTTCCTTCTTATGATCTGGTTTCTTCTTCATATGATGATAGTGAGGATGAAAATCCACCTCCGCCTGCTCACCCTCCTCTAGATGAGTCCTTTGAACTTGAACCAACACCAACTCCACCATAGCTGGTGATCTTGTCGGTGATCCTTCATATCAGCGTCGGACACGTTTACAGTTCCAACAATCCTCTTCTCTTTTGGATCAAGTTTCATAAACTCATGATCCAGAGACATTTGCAGAAGCTTCAGGTTATCTAGATTGGGATACAACAATGAATGAAGAGTATCGTTCTTTAATGTCAAATGATACTTGGGATCTTGTACCTCTTCCAAAAGGAAGAAAAATTGTTAGATGCAGATGGGTATACAAAACTAACTATGCATGACATGGAAGTGTTGAAAGACACAAGGCTCGGTTAGTTGCCAAAGGATTTTCCCAAGTTGAAGGAATTGACTATACTGAAACCTTTTCCCGTGTAGCAAAAATGAATTCCATCTGCCTTGTTCTTTCCCTTGCTGCCTCACATAAATGGGAGGTCCATCAAATGGATGTTAAATCCTCCTTCTTGCATGGAGATTTGCAAGAATAAATTTACATGGAACAACCTCCTGTCTATTTCCAGAATGACTCTAGCCTTGTTTGTCACCTCAAGAAATATCCTTATGGTTTCAAGAAAGCTCCCCGTGCTTGGTATGCCAAAATGGATAGCTTTCTTATTGCCACTGGATTCTCTAGATGCCATTCTAGTCCTAATGTCTATAACAAGAAAGTAGGAAGCCATCTCATAATCCTTGTCCTTTATGTTGATGACCTTATCCTTACTGGTAGTGACTCAAAACTTTTAAACCATGTGAAAACCAGCCTTAAGAAGAAATTTGAAATGATAGACTTAGGCTTTTTGCACTATTTCCTTGGCCTCCAAATTTTGCAAACCAATGAAGGAATTTTTCTTTCCCAGTCTAAGTATGCATTTGACCTTCTTCATCGCTTTCACATGGACAATTGTAAACCAACCCCTTCTCCCTTCTAGTATGGAGTCAAGATTTCTTCCACCTGTAATTCTCCTAAGATTGATGCCACCCTATATCGTCAGTTAGTTGGTAGCCTCTTATACTTGACTCATACTCGTCCTTATCTTTCCTTTCTTGTTGGTCTTGTTGCCCGATATATGCAAACACCTCATGAAATCCATTGGAAAGCAGCTAAAAGGATACTTCGCTATGTTCGTGGTACAATTCAGTTCAGGATACATTATAGTTCAAGGGGGACTCCCTTATTGGTTGGTTTCACTGATTCAGATTGGGACGACGACCCTGATGATAGGAAGTCTACTGTCAGTTATGTTTTCATCCTTGTTTCAGGACCTGTCACTTGGGCCTGTAAGAAACAATAGGCTATTGCACTTTCTTCAGTAGAAGCAGAGTACTGAGCAATGGTAAATGCAAGTCAAGAGGCCCTATGGCTTCGATAGATCCTTTCAAAATTTGGATTCCAGCACCCACATCCGACCAGCCTTTGGTGTGACAATCAGAGTGCCATCAAGCTCACCAAAGACCCAGTTCAACATCAGCGCATCAAACACATCAAGCTACACATGCAATTCATCAGAAAGTTCATTCATGATCAAGTTATTGAAGTGTTATTTTTCCCTACAAAAGATCAAGTTGCAGAAGTGAAGTTTTCCAAACTTCGATCTATGTTAGGAGTTTAGGAAGTTTTCATTAAAGGGGGATAGGCTCTAATGCCTCCTTCCTTCTCCTATTGTGTCACTATTGTAAATCCTTCAATCTTATCCCAAGTTGTTCTTAAGGGGGGATGTTAGGATATTTAGACATTTAGGAGTTAGTAAGATCTACTTGGTCTATTGTGTCATTAGGTAAAAGTGTGTTTTATAGTGTGTTTCTTTAGTATGCATTAGTATGCATTTGTAGTTAGGAAATCCGACGGTCACGATATTTTCCCGACATAGAGTGATCCGACGATTAATACTCTCCTCGATATTAATGACCATTGATCCATGGATTAACACCCGATTGGTCCATGATCTCTATTTAAAGAGCATGGAGGGTCATTTTTTGAAGATCGATTGTGAGAAACTCTCTTGTAAAATATCTCTGTAATATTTTTCTTTTCATTAATAAACTGCTCCAAGTGGCCGCATTGGTTGGGGCTGTGGATGTTTCCCCATAGGGGTTTTACCACGTGAAAACATCGGTGTGTTGATCTTTGATCTGGTTATGTGAGTGGTTACTGAAGGTGTTTTCCCTCTGTTGGAATACCTTTGTTGTCAAACAATGTGTTTCATATTTCATTGCTTAATAAATATATACCTGATGCTAATTATGTAATAGATTGGAATGTGATTCAGGTGGAGAAACAAGGTGTCCTGCAAGTGCATCCTGTGCACATATTGGACCGGAAAAGAAAACAACTCTGGAATCGAGCCATAGGGCTTGTAAAGGTCCAGTGGACTTGGTACGGTCCTGAGGACACGACATGGGAGCATGAGGATGCTATGCGGGTAGAATAACTACAATTTTTTTAATATTTTGAAAATCTTGCCAATGTTGTGTGAAAGTTTCATTGAGGACAGTGAAAACATAATGGGAGGGGATTGTAATATCCCCAAGGACAAGCCCTGTTGTAATCATGTTTATGAATTTTAAATCATGTTTTGTAGGATGGTGAGACAAGTATTGATAAGTTGTTGGGCTTATGTGTTTATTAGGTTGGAGAGCCTAAATGTTAAAGGCCAGGAGCCTGTTTTTGTATATGTAATATGCAGAACATTAATAAAGATTAAACAACGTTGTGTACAGACTGACCACGAAGAAAGAGTGATGGGGGACTAAGATTCCACAGGGTGGGTAAAGGAAAAGGGGCTGAAAGGTTGAAAAGAGGGGATAATCTTAGGGGCTTAAGTCCTTGAGAATAATATTTTATTATTATTCTAAATTTGTGTGACAAAACATGTTTTTTATCCTAAGTCTTGGGAGTGGCAACGCATGCAGCTCCAACATGTGAAAAAGGGAATGCATGCAACTCCAGCAAGACAAGTGTCGACCTAGGCACATGCGGTTAAAAGCTGAAGAGTCAGCTGAGTTTGGGGTTCCTCCTCCATTTCTGTCATTAGCTGTCTGAAATCGTGAATTTCGTTTGATCTTTGCATGCATACCATAACACAACTCTGAAACTCAAAGCCTGTGATGTTTTCTTGAGAAGCCGATACACCCTCTGTCTGAACCGTCGAGTCTGTGTTTGACCTCAGCGTGGATTTCTTTTCACTCATCCTGAAACTGGTGTTACCTGAACCGTGTTATGTATTAGTGGCTTGTTGTCATTTTTCTGGACGTCCACACCCAATTTTCCTATTGTTGTTGTCACCCGTGAGTTAACCAAAAGCTGTTGGTGTTGTTGTTATCTTGAACTTGCAGGAATTGATTTGAAAAACGGGTTGAAGAACCAGGTTGTCGGGCTCGTGTTAGAAGAGGCAAGTTGTTATGCCCCTGAAAAACTCTCTCCAGGTCAGAGAGTTTGCTGGGAAGTGGTTTTATCCCAAAGAGAGTTCATCACCAGCTATGGAGCTCCGAGAATTTCTGATCCGGCTTGTTGTCGAGACCCAGAGAGGGAGGTGAAGCACTGATGGACTATGATTATGAAGGTGTATACTCCCGGGTGGAAGATGCATGTGGGGAATGAGAGTCCGTGAGTAGTGGGAATAAGAAGGCTCCTGGAGAGAATCATTCTAGATGCTATGTGTAGTTTTCTTGTAACCTCAGCCTAGTCTAAGATTGCCTTGCCTTGGGTGGAGCTTGGTCCCAGCTCGGGGGTGACCCACTGCTGAGCATGATGAGCAGTGTGGTATAAGGCTGGGAGGTTCGTGGAAGGTCTTCACGTAGTTGGTGGAGCTACAACAGTTTCAAAGATAAGTATATGCATGTGTTTAATTTCAATTAAAATGCATGTCTGTGATGCTTGCACTATTATCATGTATTCTGTTGCAATGATATTTACTGTCAATTCCATTAATTCTATATGTTAGCAGTAATTATGTGTTTACTTGGTGTTAAGTCATTTAACTTCATTTAAATGTATACTATATAAGCTTGAGAATGTTTTCACATAGTAGCATTGCCCCGCTGTGGGGTTGATGGTCGGGGACGTTACGCCTTCAGATGACTTTCCATTCTTGTACTCCAAAACATGTATTCTTCTTTTCCAGGTATTGGAGTTCCATTCACAGTGTAAATATTTTTTCCATCCATGTGTTCTTAATTTTATCTTCCTTTTAGTTTGTTAGACTATTCTTAAAGGAACCTTGCTCTGATACAAATTAATGGAATATCCAACAATACTGAGAGGGTGGGGGTGAATCGATATTGCCTAATTTTTCTTATTAATTCCATCATTATTAAGAACACACATTAATTATTCAATTAATAAATATATGATGAACAACAAACCCTTATGAACACAATATTTTATCGTGGAACCCAACAGTTAGAACCACCAACTTTTTTTTCATTAATAAATTATTCTTTTACAAAACAATTTTCAAGTTACAACTTGATGGAGAGACTGTCCCCAAGTTTCTTCATCTATGACTAAAGGGATTATTCCACACCCCATTTACCAGCTACAATTGGAAGGAGGCTATGCCCCCCTAGTTTATTAGCTACCACTGAAAGGATGCTTCGACACCCTATTTACCAACTACAACTGGAAGGATACTACGACCCCCTAGTTTATCAGCTACCACTGAAAGGATGCTTCAACACCCTATTTACCAGCCACAACTGGAAGGAGGCTATGACCCCCTAGTTTATCAGCTACCACTGAAAGGATGATTTAACACCCTATTTACCATCTACAATTGGAAGGAGGCTACGACCCCCTAGTTTATCAGCTACCACTGAAAGGATGCTTCGACACCCTATTTACCATATACAACTGGAAGTAGGATATGAATCCCTATTTAGTCAGCTACAACTGTTACACATAAAAAATACTCACTTTGATAGTGTCGCAAGTGTCGTCATTACAAAGGTCGTAAGTGTCGCATTTTGCTCACAAGTGTCGCAAGTGTCAAGGAAGCATACTACCATGATGCCTATGTTGTGCCTGTAAACGACATCAGGAGGACACTTGGCACATGTCAAACACTTGATTTGGAAGAGGAGGAAAGGTTAACTGGTCTCATGAACCTTTTTCCATTTGAAAAAACTCAAAAAACTAAGTTTTTGGAGGAGAGCGCTCCCCTATACCTCTTCTGGGAGTGCTGGCGCTCCCCCTTACATTGTCTAGGAGCGCTATAAATCTTATTTGGCCCTTTTGGAGGAGTGCTATTGATTTTAGGAGTGTTGGCACCCCCCTTAAGCCTACTAGGGAGCGCTACAGCGCTCTGATGGCCCTTTTGAGGGAGCGTTGCCTATTCTGGGCAGTAGTTAAGTTGTTGAGATGAGTGGGGGAAGGATCCTTTCATTCTTGGAAGGAAATTGGATTCGAATCCCTGGTCTAGCCATGATCTTAGGGAAGATCCTTAGTTGAAGGAGGAAAATCCTCAAGTTCCCCAAGGATATCTCAAGTGGTTAAAGCCTCTCCAAGGCTATATAAGTAAGTTTTCTCATGGTGAAAGGGGGACTGGAAAGGGAGAATCGCACCAAACTTATGATCTTATAAGTGGTGCCGGAACAGAGATATTTTGAAGGAAAGAGACCTATGATCTCATAGGGAGAAATCGGTGAAGCTATCATCATCCGGATCATGAATCTTTTGAGCAAGGGGTAGACAAGGAGGACTTGACGGAACTGTTGCAATCCATCTACGGCTGTAAGCAATGTTTTTTCCTCATTAATATAATTTTCTTGGCTTGTTTCTTTCTAATTCGTGTTCAATCTCACATGAATTTGTCTCTTTACTAGATAGACCTATTTCGGACTAATCTTGATAGAGTAGGAAGTGGTCGTACTTTGTTTGTCTACAGGGTTTATCGAGGAGCGAAATATTGGAGCTCAACTCGGAGCGTTCAGGGACAAACACTGGTAAAAGGTACTTCTTTTCTCCTTCCTTCTCACACACTTGTCCACCTAGATCTAAAAGGAAGTCAGTGACCATGATAAGCACTTTTTGTCTTAAAGTTAAAAGTCTAGCTCTTTGAGGAGATCTACCTGTCCGTTGGGAGATTTTCCTTCAACAACAACTAAAAAGGAAGAACCTACTCCTTTGTAGGCTCCAACCTTCCCTTGCACCACCCAACCACCTTTAATTTCACAATGAAATTCAATCTCTGTTTCTCTTCAGTGAATTTGATTCATGCATCCATTAACACTAGTCCTATCAGATTTGACCCCCTTTTTATTTTGGCTTGTTTTCCCTTAATCCAACCTTCCTCCCTTGATGCAGGTTACAACACTTATAACACTTTTACTGTACTTTGTTCAAGGTGTTTATAAAAACACAGGGATACTATCAATTCTTCAACTCTTCTTAGAATCACTAACTGTTGTACTTTCTACTTGTCTGCTGCAACCTCGTCTTGTATGGTCTTCTGGTTATATGCAGTCAAACTTCATCTCTTGCTCTCTATCTTTTGTCATTTAATCTTCAATGAATCTGCTGCAGTCCAATATAGGTATTCTATATCAAATACTAGATTTCATAACTGTTTCTCTATCTTCTTTTGTTCTTGATATTCAATAATACATTGACGGGCCCATTAGAAACAACAATTCTTGTTCTTGAACTCTGCTTCTGTTTTGATCTTCTTATCTAAACTGTAGAGACACTTTCTTCTCACCACTCTTTCTTGTTTATATAGTCTTCAAACTGGTGTGATTTATAATGCATTGTGTCCTTTCGTTTGGACCATCACACTTCTTCATTTAACTTAACCATAATCTCTGCAAATACTGCATAAATCGAGTTCTCTTGAGGCACTTCCTTCAAACCATTTTCATATGGACGACAACGCAAAACCACGGGCTTGTCAACTTAAGCGATGTATTATGTTTTACCTTTATTTCTCTTATTCCATATGACCACAGGCGGTGACCAGGAACTAGGCCAAGCGAGTTCTTGATCGCTTATCAAAATCAATTGTCACATTTTAATCTTCTGAAGAGATGGATGATTCTCGTTTACTTCGGAAATTGGGACTTCACGACTTCCAGCCTCTTTACAAATTTCTCGAATAACACAAGCGTGTCTATAATATTCAATGATTGAGAATGCTCCCAGAGTGTTCTTAAGATCGGACGACTCATGTCCACTTTAGGACTTCAGCGTTTGGGACTTTGAGACTTAGGTCATTTGCTGGTGGTGAAAACTCCTGAAGTAAAAACTCCCAGAGTGACGTAAATTGCTAACTTCACTTGTTGACGTGGAACTTCCTGAATGGTTTCCACGTGTCACCTGGATTCGTGGCTTACGTATGCTTAAAGTACCTATGGGAATCTCATAGATGATTTTAGGGGCTAAATTTCGCAAATGGGCTAAATTTACATTTTTTTCCAAAAAAATGATTCGCTAATTTCCAATTTTTTTTAAAACAATTTGCCCAAATTCCATAGAATAAAATTATGCTACCTTAAAAATTGCCAAAATTTTATAGAAACTATATTAAATCCTTAGAAATTTGAATATTTTTACAAAACCATCGCCAAACATTTTACATTTTGCATATTAAGGACTAGTAATATTAGCCTAGGTTTCTACATTTTAATATAAATTTCCATCCTTAAAATCATCCCTGTATGGGACCTTGACACTTGTCATCATCTCATTATGCCACATGTCCTATCCTCATGACTGCGTAAATTCAGCCTTTGGGACTTCAGGTAATTCGATTTCTCCACTTCCTAGTTCTCCCGAACTGAGATTCCCCGAAGTTTAAATCTTGAGTAACTTGACTTCATCCAATGATCATTCTTTAACCCAAAAAGGCTTAACGTAATCCAACGGTTGTCGGGAATTTAACTATTAGGGATTTCGGTCCTTTGGCCTTTCTTATACTATCCTCCTACTTTCCTCGATCTAACGATCAAGATATCTTCCGAAGTGTTTCCTCAATTCAGACGACTTATGTTTATTTGGGGACATTTGTGGCTTACTCTGTCCTTCCACTAAGCATGATTAGATGGTCCTGATATCTCCCAAAGTGTTATTTATATCGGACGGTTCAAATTTTCTTCAGTACTTTGACCTTCAAGTGGTCTTACTTGTTCTCAACCCTTTTCTCCATAGTGGTCAGCGTCAAAGTTGACCACTACTACCTTGGCATGCTCTGAACAGATTGGATGGTCCTCATTTATTTCGAGACTTCATATTGGACAGTATTCGTCTTTACTTATCCTATCCTTCCACTTAACTTGATCCAATAGTCAATGTGGATTGTGGAACTGTAGCTTGTGAGTGGTTTAATTTGTCGCCCAAACTCCGCAATTGAAGTTGTGTGATTTTTGGTGGATCAACCACAGTCGTCGATCTATGAATCTATAATATCTAACAATCTAGAATAATTGCGGGATTGGAAATAACATGTTGTTTGATTCTCCTTTCGCTCTCTGCAATCTATCCCTTCCATTGATCTGGCGCTTGCGTATCTAACGATCCTAATTTGATCTGATCATTGACTAGTCCTCCAATGATCCTTAATCCCACGGTCACTCATATGACCGACATGCAATGTATATATATAAAAAATATATTTCCAATGAACGATCGATATCCTTCATCATCAGTTCGACAGTTATTTTCTTTTTGACCAAACGGTAGGGGGCCTGACAAGTCGTCCCAGGCTCCAGGCCGGTGAGCTTCTCAAGGATTCCAAATGCCTAGATCCCCCACCATACCCTTGCACTACGCATCGATAATCTATGGAGAGTGTTGTGTATATAAACCTACATAATATTTTTCGCACTTCCAATGTGGGATAAATCTTATTACAATGATAGACTCCTCAGTCTTTCCATCGTTCCCGATGACATTTCTACAATGTGCTCTTCCTTCTGAGCTTGATCTCTACATACTTTAATCTGAGATTCATGTGTGTAATATCTTCTCAACTTCTGATCTTCATTCGCTAACCCTCCTGATCTTTAATCTCTGTATATTGTCATACCATTTGACATCAATGACAACACATTAATGACACTATGTCCAACACCTCACCCATTCCATTAAATAATCACCCTGCCTCTCGCTTTCCACACAGTGCCTCCATTGGAGTTTTCCTTCCTAAATTGATTGATTCAACTCTCAATTCCATAGTAAAGGCATGGGTGGAATTTGCTAAAAAAAACTCCAGAATTGTTATCAAAGAACCACATATTTGTTGGTGTCCCCGGTAAAGGCATGGGTAGAAATTGCTCGAAAAACCTTCAAAATTGCTCTCAAAGCACCACATATTTTTTGGTGCATCGCCTTCTTCATTAATCTTCAAAACAACAACAATCCAAGGAATTAAGAAGCATTGATGGTACAAAAATGCAACCTGTATGTTCGTAGGGATTTGTTGCAGTATAGTAATTATTTAGTTTTAAATTTATCATTGATAGATACTAAAAATAACATGAAAAGAATTGTAATCTACTACAATGACATGATGAATGTATTTGGAAAAGTCCATTTTTACTGTGAGCAAGAATCCCAAATCCAAAATTGATCCCCAGCTTTAGGATGTCCAGTTTGGAGGAGGTCGTCTGAATTGGCAGCCTTAATATTTGATTGTTATATTATTTACTCATTTTTATGATATCATACAAACAACATTTTTGCTAAATATTGTTCTATCTTTTTCTACCATAAGAAACATGTAAATTTTTGTGAATCATCAAATACTAGTCTTCAAACATTAGCTTTTATCTACACTCTTATGTAATTAAACTAAATCAATAGGATTAAATTATATTTTGAACGAAAATTGTAGTTAGTCTCTAACAATATTTTAGACAGCTTCAACATAGTTGCTTCCCTAGGATCTTGAATCGATCGACCAGTGCAGCTTGAGATGTTCACTTCCTAGTCAAGTGAACTTGTACAATGACCTTTGCCTATTATAAAGTTTATGAGCACAATAACTTGGGGTTATCTCAAAAAGGAGTTTCATACCTCTCGACAAACATTTGGCATGCTAACTTTATTGCCTTCATATAGAAAAAATAAGAGGTATCAAAGAGTAAAAAACAACCCTCTTATATTATTTTGTAGCATCATAAATACAAGACTCTACTGGAGGCCCGGGATTGTCTTCTTTACCGGGATGGAAAGGAATGGCAGGTCCTGCCGTAAATTCAATATCCACCACACCAGCCAACTGATAAAGTTTGACATAGGAGATTACAATACTCATTCCCTAACTAGATCCAGTATTATGGAGGAAATATCCAACCCATTGTTCACACCATGGGAAAGCTCAGTGTGATTTCTCATCTTCCCAAAGGGTCCACCATATAATCTGAGCGGTGTGCCATGCGATTTGAACCCTAATCGATGTTGTCTACAATGAGATCTCGGATTTTCCACTTGGATTTTTCAATGGTGGCCTTGTACTCACCGTGGGGTAAACCAATGCTTATATATCTTATGTATTTCAAAGGTTTGAATAATACGACAAACTTACCTGCTTCAAATTACAAAGAATTGTTTCCCAAGAAAATTATGGAAACAACCAAATGTGTCTAGGATTCTAAGAACACTAGCTCGAGAACAAATGATTGTTGAATGGAATATTGATTAAGGGATTGAAATACATACAATATTATTGCACCGAAAATAATGATGCAGAATTGATCTAGGCTCCCACCCATGCGCTGCCAAATCACATAGAGAAATGAGGACTTTCTCCTAGTGAAGCATAAATAACCAACCTTGTTGATCGATCCAACTTGTAAAAGTGAGCCAGGCTCCCATGGAAAGAAAAATATAATGATGCATTATTTTAACATTGGTCGCGCTTCACAGTGCCTTCAATTATAGAGTCTCGACCCTAGGATTTTTCGGTAGGAGGTTTCTTGGAGTGTTTTCGATCCCACACAGTTGCTTACTTGATTTGTTTTTCCCAAATCAATTGACAGTCGGAATAACCGATGGCATGCTATTTTATTTTCCAAATGGTGGAAATTTCTATGTCATGCTATTGCCTTCAATCCCACACAGTTTCTTTCTTGATTGTTTCTTCCCAAATCAATTGACAGTCAGACAAACCATTGGCATCCTATTGTCTTTTCCAAATGGTGTAAACTTCTATGTCATTTGGACTCGTGAGCGGTTGTAACAGATTTGAGAGGGAGGTGGAAACACATTTGGAAAAAACTATCTTCTCCTCAGTCCAAACACATTTGGATTATCTTCTCCTCAATCTCATGCAGAGTAGCCAAAGAGCATACATGGAAAACATGAGAGGTCTATTTTTTATTCATGTTTGTGACAATGGATGTGGAGGATTCTCCATTTGACAATTGGTTGTAGTTGTATATTACGACACACAGTTGTCCATTATTGTATTTATTGTTAAAGTATCTCTGATTTTTTTCTCCTTCATCTGCACAACACACAATAATAAATTATGAACAGAAAATAAGAAGCCAAGTACAATTTCGTTTGATGATGAGCGCAATACTTCTTATACTACAGTTTAAATTTTAAACTATGTTGCTCATTCATCCTTGAGACTCTATGTAATGTCATATATTAAATACATAATGAAACAAAACATGGAAGTTTTGATGTCTTGAGAAATATAAAAAGAAAGTATTTAAGATGGTTAAAAATACCTAGGAAAATGATTGTAAATGATCATGAAAGAAT
>ML787502.1:727783-767677 GCA_009831015.1 Picea engelmannii
TATGAAAAGATGCTTAGGCGCATTTACCTTTTGAGTTTTCAAAAAAAAAAAAAACAAATAAATAAATAAAAGGGGGGAAAAACTTAAAAGAGAAGGGGATTTAGGGTTTTTGGGGAAAACCTAATGGGATTAGGTCAAAAAAAAGGAGGATAAAAGAAAGGAGAGGGGGGAAAAGAAGGGGATCTGCTATGGAGTATTGTTATGCTTCCAAAATGACAAACGAGACTGATTGCTTGTAGGAGTTGGGGATTCCCATCTGACTTGAGTGGTAGCTCAGCCTTGGAGGCGAGCTGGGAAGCTAGGTACTGTCTAGAGTGTGTGTGACCCCTTTGCGGCTCGGGGGGCTGAGGGGGAAGGAGAGTACCCCTAGCATTTGGCTGGGAGGTACCGGTGAGTCCTCTACTGTCAGCACGGAGCAGGATTGCACGGAGCGCGCAGACAACCTTCGGAGGAGGAAAACAGGCAAAGGTACACCCTTTGGTAGAATGAAAGACAGTGTAACTAGTTATTGTTTACTTCCTGGACTGTGGTAATGTTTTTATTTTATTTCCATTACTCTGGTCTGCATAATATTTTGATTCTCATTCTGGATGGCGTAAAATTTATTCTATGACTGTGTAAAGGAGTTATCGGTTACCTTCTGGACTGCGTTGATGTTTTTATTTTTATTCTCATTGCGCTGGTTGCGTGAGGTTTGATTCTCATTCTGTATGGCGAAATTTTTAGTCTACAACTGTGTAATAGTTTGTACACGCCCTTAGGAGAATCTGGACCGTGTAAATAAAATAGAATTTTCTTGGGGTTTATATCAGCGTTTGTGGGTCAAAAAATTTCTCTGCGTTAGGGTTACATTTCCCAGCTGTGTTTTGTGATGTTTCCCTGCGTGTTGGGTTAAATTCGTCCTGCAATTTTATGAAAATTTTCGGCGTTAAAATTTTCCCTTGTGTAAGACGCGTGAGCCGAGCGTGCTCTCTGAGGGAGCTGGGTGTCGTGTGCTTTGTTTCTAGCGTTTTCGTTTTCCTCTATCCAATTCCAGCACTCTTTCTGAGAGCATCCCATGGCTTATCATTAATGCAGTCTGCATACGACCGGGTCGATAGAGAGATTGGAATCATTGTCTGTCATAGGAATGTTCTGGTTAAAACTTCTGGAAACTCTGGTTAAAACTCCTGGCAACCCTCATAAGAAAAATGGTGTTGATCATGTTACATCTTCTGCGTCCGGACTCATTTACAGGTAAGGAAAAAACGAAAAAAAAAAACCACCATTACCAAAATAACTCAGTGTAGATTTGTTGCGAGAAGGGTAGTTTAGACTGTAAAGTTTACGGCTAGACGTCATTCGCCTGTTTAGAACGAATTAACTTAATAAGAGAACGTTAGAGTTAGGGTTGTGAGCTTCCTGAAATGGCGGATTCGTATCCATTCTGGTTGTTCGACATTCTGGCTGTGTCTGTGGCTTGCTACTGGTTAATTAGAACCCTTGGATGAGAACTAATTCTCTTAGGTCTGTTCCTCCTCACTTCAAAATGGTCTTCCATCTTCAAAAGGTCTCATTAAATGCTTCAAACTACTAAAGGTTATTTGTGTTTTCAAGGTGTATTTAGAATTCGAATACTTAGGTTTGTCTACATCTCTTTCCAGCATTGTTCATGTGTTCTGCAAGGTGTCATTCATCCACATGAGCATAATGGCTGTTGTTGATGTGCAGTTGGGTGATTGCCCAATCTGGTTGGTTGTGGTATATCGGTTTCTAAACGCTAATCCCGAGGAGATTTGAAAATACTTCAACAATATTTTTCAATGCATATCGTGATACATCCATTCTTTGCGTTATGACTTATTATTATTAATCTTCAAATAACATCATTTTCTTTAAAACTCATGTCTAAAAATTTGATAGAGACAGTCCATAGTTATAGATAATAGTTGTAGTAAATTAATGGATATAGATTATGTGGCTCTGACTTGTGCGCTCGTCGAGGGTCCTGAGAAACCCTAGATTTCTAAGTTTTAATTACTGGCAGAAGGAGGATCTTGTCCCATGAAATTGGAGTTAGATTTAGGTTTACGCCCTTACCGCTTTTGAAACCTATTACAGTTTTAATGTAGGAGACAGTTAGATAATTGATTGGTGTCAGCCATTGGGGAGGGTATTGCCGGTTGTCAAAATCAAGATTTGGGTATCATTTTGAAACCATGCAATAATGACAGTGCAATACGTGTACCTTTTTAAAACGTTGAGCTGGGAAAATCTTATACCCCATGGATGTGCCTAACCATCTTGAATTGCTACAGGACAAGTATTTAATCAGCACACACCACCGTTCTCTTTTTGAAAGATCATGATTTACGAAGAAATAGGTTTTATTTAAAGGAATCAGTTATAGAATAACTGCAATAGGGAGATTTCAGTTACCCTACGAATTGCCATAAGAATTTCCTCTTGGTTGTTATTCTTTGTGCTCATCATCGTTATTAGTTTATCAAGGGTGTAATGGTGATGCGTAAACTGCCAGGTTAACCTTGTTTAGTTTAATGTTATTATTGTATAAAATGCAATATAATGATGATGCTTAAGAAGCCATGCTAACCTTGTTTAATTTAATGTTATTATTGTTTAAAATGCAATATGATGATGATACTTAAGAAGCCATGTTAACCTTGTTTAATTTAATGTTATTATTGTTTAAAAAGGCAATATAATGATGATGCTTAAGCTGCCATGATTGACCTTGTTTAATTTAATGTTATTATTGTTTAAAATGCAATGTAATGATGGTGCTTAAGCTACCATGTTAACTTTGTTTAATTTAATGTTGATATTGTTTAATTTTGCAATGTAATGATGATGCTTAAACTGCTATGTTGACTTGTTTATTTAATGTTAATATTGTTAAATTGAAATGCTAAGGATGAAGCTTGAACCACCATATTAATATTTACTTAATTGCAATGGTAATACTTGTTTACATTGTAATAATAGTATTTGTTTTAATTTGCAATGTTAATGATGATGGTTGATTCGAAATGTTAATATTTGTTTAATTGAATGCTCGTGATGAGGTTAAATTGCAAGGTTATTATTCATTTAAATTGAAGTGTTAATGATAAGATCTAAATTGCAATGCAAATAATTGTTAGGTTATTCTAATGTATGGTAATAAATTGGAAGGAAAGGCAAGATAATATGGAGAATGTAAATGTTCGAGGGTTTTCCATTATGGTAATGGTATCGTCGCTCAGTTATGGCGATTAACCGAAAAATGCAATGCACTTGTGATTATTGCTTGTCCTTGAACTAGTGAAAAATAACCTTATGACTAAATAAATGGTGGGGGGGGGGTTGAGATTATTGGTTTTTACCTTATTATAAGGTCGTTGTCGGTTAATGATAATTAATGGAGCAATTGTTCTTTATTGATGTCTTCGGGTCTCCATAGTGGTCAGTCGATATTTAAGTCCTCCTGACTCGCGTCTCCCGTAGAAGTCATGAGTGTCCCTGATTTTGTAGTACTTGGTGGTATTGCATTGCATGGTCTGCTTGTGTTGGGAGGGATTTAGACACCTTCAGTAGCCTTAGTATTTATGTCTGTGTGTTTCCCTGCGTCAAGAATCCAGTGCCGTATCAAGAGTCTCGGGCCCTTTAAAGGCAGGTTTTCCACTCTTGTGACACACCTTAGGGGGTTACTAGTTTATTCCTGAGCAGTCGGCCAGGAGCTTACCTGACCTCCTCTCTCTCCGAAGCAGAGGAATAAGATTAAACACCCTGATTTCCTGTGCAGAAATAGTAAACCTACTACCATGGATTCTACCTTCTGTGTTCGTACGGTACCTAACCCAGTATGTCGTTATTGTTGAAGTTATTGTGGGGTGCCCTGGGTCCTGGGTGTTCCTTGCTTGCAGTTACTTGTGGTGCGCCTTGTGTCCTCTTGTTTTGATCATCGAGGTTGCGTCTTGTCAGTCGTCGGGTGGCGACGTAGAGTCCAGTGTGTATGTTTTCCCTCCTACACACGCGCACACACCTTTAAAACAAAAACAAAAATAAAAAATAAAAAATTGCACCTGTTATCAGCAGTGTTGTCGTAACTAGGAGGGTTGTTACACTATCATCTAGTTGTCAATACTCACAACTCGCTACCAGTAATCAAGGGAACCACTATCCCTTTAATCAGGCAGAGTTATAACTTCTCCTTACAATGCTACAAGTTGTTAAGAAAAATAAATGTGTCAATGTTGTCATGCACTGTCAGATCATCAAGACTACTATCAAATGATCGTTGTCTGATATTGACACTGCCAAAAATATATACCGTTATCCCTTGATAACGGATGTCCAGTTTGGATGTTGTCTAAAAGGAAACGATGACTGCATTGTGGCAACCATCATTGGTTTTCTATCCTCTCCAATAAAACATTAATTGTTGTCCCGAGGCACAACCACGAATTACACATAATTCCGCGGCCACAGAAAAGCGGTCAAATTTCGCTGGGTTTACCCATCCATTCACTGAGAATTATCAATGAAAATTCGTTGAGTTCTATCATCGAATTGAGGGGTTCATCTAGGAGAAAATGACTGAGTTTACCATCAATTCATTGAGAGAATCGTTGGGATCATCCATGAGAAATTTACCGAGTTTTACCATTAATTTGCTGGAAAACGCACGAACAAGTAAATACATCGTTGCTACAGTACTAGGCCATCCCAACAAAAATATATATCTAAGTAATTAGATCGTTGTTTGCCTGTACCAGTTTATCAAATCGTAGTCAATCCTTACCTTCAACAACTAACAACTATCATTTAAAACAGGTTACTGTCCAAAAAGAATTCGTTGCCCACGTAAATCAAGCGATGCCTATAGGAAACATTGTCTCTACACAATAAGGTAGAATTTAGGGATTTTTATTATATAAATAGACTGTCTGGTGGATACACCAATTGGTGCAGTCATATGTGCAAACGCAAGGTGGATAAGGATAATACTGGCATAAGTACAGATGAATTGTTGAATAACTAAATGATACTGCTATCGTAATGATATATGGACTGCTGAGGCAAACATCCACCAAAATGTAGGGGTAAACATTCAAGACTCGAGATTTATTAACTTCAGCAAATAAAAAAAGAAGGAAACGCCGATATACTGGGAAGAAATATAGACGAGCAATACTGAAAACGCCGCACCAAAATTCCAATGAATATAATAATCGTTGATAGTAAAGAAAATGCCCAGTAACCATGGCGTACATAGAAACACAGTGAAAATATAAATCAAGGCTGACATTCAAGTGGGAAAATGCAGTCCAAAAAGAGAAGCGTTGTCATTAAATCGCAGAGAAAAACATTAAACGCAGGTTTAGATCGTTACCAGGAAGGGTATTAGAAAGCATAGTTCATTCCATCAATGCAGAGGGTAAAAGTGTCTCATGAAAGGAAGGGATAAACAATCACAGAATGTTCATTCGCAAGGGTGTAATACCAACAACTGTCAAGGACAACAATAGAGGTAGCTGACGGATGGGTTCGTCCTTCGCTTCACCATCCTTGCATAGAAAAGCAGGGCGTTGAGATCCATAGGTCTTTTAACGCCGAGGCGACGACCGTAGATCAAGCTCCTGGCCGACTACTCATGTGAGGACTAGTGGGCTAGGGACGGAGGAAACAATCACAAGGGTCACAGTCAACACCACCGGGCGGTCACGACATGCGGGAAGACGAAGGTCATAGAGATCAATCAACCAATCACTCAGCTAGGCAGTAAATTCAGTCATGAAACTAGATAATCAGTTTACCTACTTAAAAACACATGCAGATCTAAATAATACATCCTACAACATTCTATCATTCAACTGAAAAGCATATCATTGCATGTTTTCCTGCTCCAAGTGTTGTCTGTGCACTCCATGCAAATCCTGCTCGTCGATTGTAGAGACTACACCGTTACCTCCCAGCCAATGCTAGGGGTAATCTTCTTCCCCCTTAGCCCCCCGAGCCGCAAAGGGGCCACACACTATCCATATGGTATGTCTAGCTCCTAGGTCACCTCGCAAGGTCTAGCTACCACTCCTATCCGAGCTGGGAAAACCCAACTTCCCACAAGTAATCAGTCAAGTCACTAATCCGACAGTGTAACGTTATGCTAACAGTCGATCCCCTTCTTCCTCATCTTCCCTTTCTTTTATAGAGTTTTAGAACCTCCAAATTTCCCTAAATCAAATTTAAATTTAGTTTTAATAAAAATATTCTAAATATTTTCCTTCGCACAAGTGTCGTCCATCCCCCTCCTTCCTCCAATAATTATTTTCTTTAAATTTATTAATTGTCTCATTTCCCTCACCCACCTAGAGTTGCTCCTAAATGTACTCCTAGGTGTTCCTATATTCCCTTACGGGTTTAAATACTTTCCCCAAAATGAAGTTGCTAATTTAGTTCATTTTAGAAGGTTCTTAATTGCAGATTCCTTACTATGTTGACCTCGCTTTTTACCATAAGTTCCCTTCTTTCCTTTATTATGTTTCCTCCAATTCTTAGTTTCCTATTTTTTTATTTTTCCCTTCTTTCCCCTTTTTATAAAGCCAAAATGGTAGTTGCGCTATTTAATCTTTTTCTTTTATTATTAATTTAATATCTTTTTATACTTTCCCAAGTTAAGAATTAATTTCTTCTTTGAAATTTTTAAATCCACTAGTTTTAATTAAATTCTTACTCTCTTCATTTACCCCAAGAATTTTATGAAGACTAAACCATTACTTAAGTGGGTTTTAGTTTAAATTTTTATTTTTATTTTTATAGGGTCTTTTTCTTAAGGTTAAACAAATTTTTACCCTAGAGAAGTTTTAGACTTAGATTTAGATTCTGAAAGGGGAGACAATTATTTAGGGAAGTTGTTTAAGAATTTCTTAATGTGTTAAAAGTCTTAGGGCCATCTAGGTTTGTTCCTTCATCAACATCAATGCGACGTGCCCTTCAGGACGCACCACATGCTCCAAGGGTGCCACTCGCCTTGTTCATTTCTTTTGCGCGACGTGCCCTTCAGGATGCACCACGTGCTCCAAGGGTGCCACTCGCTTCTTGTGTTTCTTTTCCACGACGTGCCCTTCAGGATGCACCACGTGCTCCAAGGGTGCCACTCTCCAACTTGATTGATTAGTAGACATGAATAACCCCTGGAGTCAACACTCCGCTAGGTGAACTTGTGGGAGACTAAGGGCTTCTAAGGAATAAGGCCCTTGTCTTATTGCACGCCCCTTAGAGTCATCATGAGCGACTGTTGCAGTCTGCCCTCACGACATCGTGGATCCTCTCGAATTAGGTAATCGTTAACCTACAGTTCGAGCCATGGAGGGAGTGCTAGTAGGTTGTGGTAGGGATGTTGTCCACACCTCTCCCTCAACCTCTCTGGAACTCGTGTGTGGCCCCTTTACACCATATGTGAGTCTGGTCGACAAGCTATCGTCAACCTACAACATCAATAATCATGTCAAAACATCTCCACATCATATCATCAAATCAAATGTACTAAAATCTCAATAAACAATCAACCCCAATCGCACACTCCCTGACTCGATCCAGAGTCCAAGGGGTTTCGTCGATGCCTTTGCATCCTCAAGGTCCAAAAACCCTGCACACTCAGTAAAACTGATTCAATAGCACCTGTCCATATCAAAGCAGTAAGAAATCATGTCATCTATCATATCGCATCATAATCAAGGATAAATTTTTTCTTATCATAAGAGTCCACATCACTTGCGAGCAACTGTCCTCAAAGAATAAGTTTTCTTAGTGCGCCAGAGCGGGATGTTACATACACCCCCTCTTGGTCTAAACTTCATCCTGAAGTTTCATAGTATAAATGTTGAAATAAGTGTATCACAGTATCATAAGTATATCTATCAAACAAAAATGGAAACTGCTAGCTCATATCATATGCGTCCTCCCAGGTCGTCGAGTGCGGACTACAACTGTCCCACTGGACCTTGACCTGGTCTACCATTCGACGTCGTAACTGTCAAATGCGATGATCTAAGATGCAGACTGGCTCATCCATGAGAGCTCCCTCATCTGATACCTGCAAGGAACTCATGTCAATCACATGTGTAGGATCACTAATATAATGTCTCAAACAGATACATGAAAAACATCGTGCATATGCCTCAAAGAATCTGGCAAGGCTAGCTGACAGGCCATGAGCCCCCTTTTCTCCACAATCTCGAAAGGTCCCATGAACCTAGGAGAGAGTCTAGCCCCCTTCCCCAAACTTGATCAAACTCTTACGCGGTTTACCCTACAAGAAGACTTGATCGCCGACCTCATAACTATGGTCGACACGACGCACATCGTCATAAGTTCTTCTGTCGACCTTGCGCTTCTTTGATCCCTTGTCATACTGTTTCATTTTCTCTTCATTACTTGGATCGCTTCGGGTCCCACCAGGACTCTATTCTCAAGTTGATCCCAACTCAAGGTGTCCGACATGGTTGCCCATAAAGAAAATCGAAAGGTGCCATATTAATGGTGCTCTGGTAACCGTTGTTGTAAGCGAATTCTACCCGTGGAAAAAATTATTCCCAACGTTATTGTTGGTCCATCACATACATGTGCAACATGTCTTCCAAGGTTTGGTTCATTCATTCTGTCTTCCCGTCAGTCTTGGGGTGATACACAGTACTAAAGTTAAGTTGGGCTCCCAAGGCCTCTTGGAAACTCATCCAGAATTGTCCAGTAAACACTGATCCTCGATCATATATAATCCTCTTAGGTACGCCATGCAGCCTCACAATCTCACTGATGAAAACTCTAGCAATTTCAGGTGCCTGATACATCATACGCACAGGAATAAAGTGAGCACTCTTCATCAGAGTGTCTACCACTACAAAAGTCGAGTCATGTCTCCTTGCTGTCAGTGGCAATAACACAATAAAATCCATCAAAATAACTTCCCATTTCGATTCCGGAATAGCGTGCAGTTGTAGTAATCCCACTGGGTGTCTATGTTCAGCCTTTACCTACTGGCATTCGAGGCATCTGGCAACATAGTTGACTATGTTTGCCTTCATTCTCTTCTAGAAGAACAAGGTTTTAAGGTCTTCCCTCATATTCGTGACCCTTGGGTGAGCCATGTATAGTGTTCTATGAGCCTTGCTTAGGATCAACATCCTCAACTCATCGTTTGGCGATACGTAGATCCAACTTTTAAACCTCAATAATCCATTGCTATCAAATGAAAATCCCTCCAATCATGGTACCATCATTGTGTTTTGTCCGATAAAACCCTCGACCTCTTTGTACCAGTCATCATCATGCTGTAAAGTGAGAATATTCTCACGTAGATTCATCTGAAGAGGCAACACCGAAAAGATGCGTGGCCTCCGACTCAAAGCATCCACCACTTGGTTCATTGTTCCCTTTATGTAAGTAATCTCAAAGTCGTACTCGCTAAGCAATTCTGACCAACGTCGTTGTCACGCGTTCAGGTCGCTTTGCGTAAAAATTTGTTGTAGTCCACAATGATCAGTCTTTAGTTCAAATTTTTGTCCAACAAGGTAGTGTCTCGAAACCTTCAAGGAATATACGATGGCTAATAACTCCAAATAATGCGTCGCGTAGTTCTCTTCATGCCTTCTCAGTTTCCTCGAAATGTAAGAAATCACTCGTCCGTATTGCATCAAGACTCCGCCTAAACCTTCCTTGGATGCATCAGTGCATACCAAGAAGTCCGCATCCATGTCAGGGACTTTTAGTATCGGTGATATTGTCAACAACTCCTTAAGCCTCCGAAATGCTTCCATGCATTTCTTGGTCCAAACAAACTTCTTGTTTTTCTTCTACAATTCTGTGATCGGATTTGTTATCTTCAAAAATCCCTCGACAAACCATCGATAGCATCCTTCTAATCTCATAAAACTATGCACTACTGTGACATTCATCGGCACAGGCCATTCCATAATAGCCTCAACCTTGGCTAGATCCACGACGATGCCTTCGCTGGAAATGAAATGCCCTAAGTAGTGAATCCTCAATTGATAAAAAGAGCGTTTGGACAACTTCCCATACAATTTGTGCTCTCGCAGACATTGTAGTACCAAGCACAAGTTCTCATCATGCTCCTTCGTCATCCGAGAGTAGATCAAAATATCATCAATGAATACTTGGATGAACTTGTCCAAGTACTCACGGAACACCCCGTTCATCAAACTCATAAATACTCCTGGGGCGTTTGTTAGTCCAAATGGTAAAAAAATAAACTCGTGGTGTCCAAACCTCATCTTAAAGGCAGTCTTAGGGACGTCATCCTCCTTGATCCATAACTGGTGATACCCTGATCACAAATCGATCTTGGAGAACATCATCACACCCTTCATTTGATCGAACTGATCATCAATTATTGGTAAGGGATACTGATTCTTGATCGTAGCCTTGTTCAGTTGACGGTAGTCAATGCAAAGCCTCCAATATCCGTCCTTCTTTCGTATGAAAATTACAGGTGCTCCCCACGGTGAAACACTAGGATGTATCAATCCCAAGTCCAACAACTCTTTCGATTGCCTTTTCAACTCTTGCAACTCCAGGGTCAACATCCGATAAGGCGTTCTTGCTATCAGTTCGGTCCCCGGTTTCAGGTCTATGGTAAAATCCAATTCTCTTTCCGGTGGCATCCCTGGAATCTCCTCTAGAAACACGTCTACAAACTCTCTCACCACCGGAAGGTGTTCTAGACCTTCCGCTACTCCCTTTTCGTTTAGTGCAAGGATCACATAAATCTTGCACCCCTTGCGCATATTCTTCCGTAACTATAAGGAAGAGATGAACCTCAGGGAGACTCCCTGGTTCCATCCTACAATCACACGTCTCTATCCTTCATCATCAACCAAGCTCAATCGTTTCGTCTTACAGTTGAGTATCACCTCATGCGATTCCAACCAATCCATACTGATCACGACGTCATAAGATCCTAAGATTGTGACGTACAAGTTGACTCTCGTGACAAACTCTCCCAGGTTAAGGGCACATCCCGTGACTTTTCTCCAACCTTCTGTTTGGCTCCCAAAGCCATCTCTACAAAGCTAAACTCATCTTGGTCGACTTCCTTTACCTTAATCCTTTTTAGCACTGCACCAGAAATGAAACTCTCAGTAGCACCGGGATCTATCAAAACACTAAGGGTCTAGTCAGCGATGGTACCTATCGTCTCGAGCACAGTCGACTGGTGCTCTGCCTGGCGGTTATTCACCGCTGCATGAATCTGATGGGCCTTGCCCATATCTCCCACGGTAGTGGGTCCGGCTGATCCGGACGCTCTATTCCTCTTCACAGGGTCGTTGCACTAGAAATGTGGCTCCCCACATTCCAACACACTTTCTTCGGTCCAGAAAGCTTGGTTCCTGAAGTAGAAGTTGAATTCCAATGCAAATTCCATCACAACTCATTGACCTTAACTTTCTCGGTGAGGGTGTGGAGCACACCAAAGCAGCTCCAAAAACGGGCCTCGTACTTGGCACCATATGGTTGCCCTAACGTAAGGCATCGAACTCGTTGAGATAACGCTCAACGAATTCCTCAAAAAGATACCTCTACTGGAACCGTTCCTAGAACAGTTCCCAAGACACGTTGTCGATGACCAAGTTCAAAGTGGCAGGAGCGTCTTCCGCCATAAAAGAGAGCTCCCTTTCAGTGGAAAGACCACCCTATGGACCTTCATGTTGGAGGTCGTATACACGAAGTGTGAAGCACACGCCTTTCTCTACCACTAGGGTTCGATGACACCACCATCCGTGATACTCATGGACGATAGAACTCATCTCTCTTGAGATCTAGGAGGGTGCTATTGGTACTAGATATCGCGCATTGTGGAACCTCAGGGGCGCCCTCTAAACATGATCTCCACGAGGACAAGATAAGGTTTTTACTTAATGCAAGGGTGAATAATCACGGGTTTGCTACAATGTAAAGCATGCCGTTCCACAGTCGCAGGGTTGAACCCACTCTGATACCATATGTAACATCCCTGTGTGGTACGACTACAAGAGAAGGAAACGGAACATAATTTTTCTTTTAAAGAAAAGGGGGGGTAGGAAGGGACGACAACTATTGAACCACACGACGTGATGATGAACCCACAACAACTACTAATATCAACAACACTCACAAGGAAATCACAACTCCAATCGAGTTATCATCTGCCTCTATCCAATAGGGTGTGCCACGATACCCTCATCAGGGACCATACCACCCCCAGTTGATAGGTGCTACAATAACCCTGGCACTATGCAACTCAACTGGACCAAGGACTCGAGATAGATACACAAGCTAGGAGATGTGAGCATCATCAAGAAGTTTACCCTATGCCCCCAAGCAGTGGGTCGACCGGTCACGGATGGCATCGCTCAACAAAATGCGTATGCTATTAGACGACTCGACAACAATCATAACACCTACTTGTTAAGCATGATGTCCAAGTGAGAGTGGCGAACTAAAACAACCAGCAATCCTATAACTTAATGTTTTAACTTGTCTAACAAGTCGTCCGAAAAGGGTAAAACAACAACATAAACTTGTAAGTCAGTTATTATTGAAAAGTTAATATCTCCTTGCAACCGGCTGCCTATATTTCCTCAGCTCGATCACTCAAGGGTATAAGAGTTAAGGTGATAGGTACTGTTTCGCCCATTAAATACTAACTTTATTCCACCAATTAGATATATAAAACTCTAACGCACCAAATCATTAATGTCTCATAAGAATGGCTAAGCCAAAAATAAAAGTTGCGCTACCCATTAACAATCGATGTGTTGATCACTATCTGTTTAACCATCAAAGTATCATTGTTAAGTTTACCAAGGTTAACGAAACAACTTAATCAAAATTCAAACTATAGGTCTCCGTCATGTAGTTATTGTATTGATTCTCTTGCTAGAATTATTAGCCGTAAGCAATTTGTTGAGTCACATATATATAAGTTGTTGTTTAAAATCTGGGAGGCATAAATAATAATTGATCTCTCTGTCGTTGAATAAGAGACTGCAGGATATTATATGATACCAACGAATAAGGATTACAGGGCGAATAAGATATTACTGTCTTATTATCGGTATAGGGAAACTCTAGTGTGAAATGAATCGCCAAGTGTAAAAGAAATCCAAGGGCTATTAGCTAGTTGTCAAGACTCATGACTCGCTACCAACAATCAAGGGAACCACTATCCATTTAATCGGGCGGAGTTATAACTGCTCCTTACAATGCTACAAGTTGTTAAGAAAAATAAATGTGTCAATGCTATCATGCACTGTCAGATCATCAAGACTACTGTCAAATGATCACTGTCTGATATTGACACTGCCAAAAATATATACCGTTATCCCTTTATAACGGATGTCTGGTTTGAATGTTGTCTAGAAGGAAACGATGACTACATTGTGGCAACCATCACCAGTTTTCTATCCTCTCCAATAAAACATTAATTGTTGTTCCCAGACACAACCACGAATTACACATGAATCTGTAGCCACAGAAAAGAGGTCAAATTTCGCTGGGTTAACCCATCCATTCACTGAGAATTAGCAATGACAATTCGTTGAGTTCTATCATCGAATCGTGGGGTTCATCGAGGTGAAAATGACTGATTTTACCATCAATTCGTTGAGAGAATCGTTGGGATCATCCATGAGAAATTTACCGAGTTTTACCATTAATTTGCTGGAAAACGCACAGACAAGTAAATACATCACTGCTACAGTACTAGGCCATCCCAACAAAAATAGATATCTAAGTAATTAGATCGTTGTTTGCCTGTACCAGTTTATCAAATCGTAGTCAATTCTTACCTTCAACAACTAACAATTATCATTTAAAACAGGTTACTGTCCAAAAAGAATTTGTTGCCCATGTAAATCAAGAGATGCCTATAGGAAACATTGTCTCTACACAATAAGGTATAATTTAGGGATTTTTCTTATATAAATATACTGTCTGGGGGATACACCAATTGGTGCAGTCATATGTGCAAACGCAAGGCGGATAAGGATAATAATGGCATAAGTACAGATGAATTGTTGAATAACTAAATGATACTGCTATCGTAATGATATATGGACTACTGAGGCAAACATCCACCAAAATGCAGGGGTAAACATTCAAGACTCGAGATTTATCAACTTCAGCAAATAAAAAAAAGAAGGAAACAACGATATGCTTGGAAGAAATATAGACGTCAAATACTGAAAATGCCGCGCCAAAATTCCAATGAATATAATAATCGCTGACAGTAAATAAAATGCCCAGTAACCGTGGCATACATAAAAATGCAGTCCAAATATAAATCAAGGATGGCATTCAAGTGGGAAAACACAGTCCAAAAAGAGAAGCGTTGTCATTAAATCGCAGAGAAAAACATTAAACATAGGTTTAGATCATTACCAGGAAGGGTATTAGAAAGCAGAGTTCATTCCATCAATGCAGAAGGTAAAATTGTATCACGAAAGGAAGGGATAAACAATCGCAGAATGCTCATTCGCAAGGGCGTAATACCAACAACTGTCAAGGACAACAACAAAGGTATCTGATGGATGGGTTCATCTTTCGCTTCACCATCCTTGTACAAAAAAGCAGGACGTTGAGATCGATAGGTCTTTTAATGCCGAGGCGACGACCGTAGATCAAGCTCCTGGCCGACTGCTCAGGCGAGGACTGGTGGGCTAGGGACAAAGGAAACAATCACAAGGGTCACAGTCAACACCACCGGGTGGTCACGACATGCGGGAAGACGAAGCTCACAGAGATCAATCAACCAATCACTCAGCTAGGCAAAAAATTTAGTCATGAAACTAGATAATCAGTTTACCTACTTAAAAACACATGCATATCTAAATCATAGATCCTACAACATTCTATCATTCAACTAAAAAGCATACCATTTCCTATTTGCCTGCTCCGAGTGTTGTCCGCGCACTCCATGCAAATCCTGTTCGCTGACCGTCGAGACTACACCGATACCTCCCAGCCAATGCTAGGGGTACTCTTCTTCCCCCTTAGCCCCCCGAGCCACAAAGGGGCCACACACTATCCAGATGGTATGTCTATCTCCCAGCTCGCCTTGCAAAGTCGCGCTACCACTCCTATCTGAGCCGGGAAAACCCAACTCCCCACAAGTAATCAATCAAGTCACTAATCCGGCAGCGTAACGTTACGCTAACAACCGATCCCCTTCTTCCTCATCTTCCCTTTCTTTTATAGAGTTTTAGAACCTCTAACTTTCCCTAAATCACATTTAAATTTAGTTTTAATAAAAATATTCTAAATATTCTCCTTCGCACAAGTGTCGTCCATCCCCCTCCTTCCTCCAATAATTATTTTCTTTAAATTTATCAATTGTCTCATTTCCCTCACCCACCTAGAGTTGCTCCTAAATTTAGTCCTAGGTGATCCTAGATTCCCTTATGGGTTTAAATACTTTCCCTAAAATGAAGTTGCTAATTTAGTTCATTTTAGAAGGTTCTTAATTGCAGATTCCTTACTATGTTGACCTCGCTTTTTACCATAAGTTCCCTTATTTCCTTTATTATGTTTCCCCCAATTCTTAGTTTCCTAATTTTTTATTTTTCCCTTCTTTCCCCTTTTTATAAAGCCAAAATGACAGTTGCGCTATTTAATCCTTTCCTTTTATTATTAATTTAATATATTTTTATACTTTCCCAAGTTAAGAATTAATTTCTTCTTTGAAATTTTTAAATCCACTAGTTTTAATTAAATTCTTACTCTCTTCATTTACCCCAAGAATGTTATGGAGACTAAACTATTACTTAAGTGGGTTTTAGTTTAAATTTTTATTTTTATTTTTATAGGGTCTTTTTCTTAAGGTTAAACAAAATTTTACCCTAGAGAAGTTTTAGACTTAGATTTAGATTATGAACGGGGCGACAATTATTTAGGGAAGTTGTTTAAGAATTTCTTAATGTGTTAAAATTCTTAGGGCCATCTAGGTTTGTTCCTTCATCAACATCAATGTGACGTGCCCTTCAGGACGTACCACGTGCTCCAAGGGTGTTTCTCGCCTTGTTCGTTTCTTTTGCGCGGCGTGCCCTTCAGAATGCACCACGTGCTCCAAGGGTGCCACTCGCTTCTTGTGTTTCTTTTGCACGACGTGCCCTTCAGGATGAACCACATGCTCCAAGGGTGCCACTCACCAACTTGACTGATTGGTAGACATGAATAACCCCTGGAGTCAACACTCCACTAGGTGAACTTGTGGGAGACTAAGGGCTTCTAAGGAATAAGGCCCCCGCCTTATTGTGCGCCCCTTAGAGTCATCGTGAGAAACTATCGTAGTCTGCCCTCACGACATCATGGATACTCTCGAACTAGGTAATCATTAACCTACAGTTCAAGCCACGGTAGGAGTGCTAGTAGGTTGTGGCAGGGTTGTTGTCCACACCTCTCCCTCAACCTCTCTGGAACTCGTGTGTGGCCCCTTTACTCCATATGTGAGTCTGGTCAACAAGATATCATCAGCCTACATCATCAAAAATCATGTCAGAACATGTCCACATCCTATCATCAAATCAAATGTACTAAAATCTCAATAAACAATCAACCCCAATAGCACACTCCCTAACTCGATCCGGAGTCCAAGGGGTTTCGTCAATGCCTCTGCATCCTCAAGGTCCAAAAACCCTGCACACTCAGTAAAACCGAGTCAATAGCACCTGTCCATATCAAATAAGTAAGACATCATGTCATCTATCATATTGCATCATAATCAAAGATAAATGTTTTCTTATCATAAAAGTCCAGATCACTTGCGAGCAAGTGTCCTCAAAGAATAAGTTTTCTCAGTGCGCCAGAACAGGATGTTACATAATAAAGTTTTTGTTTGACGCCTTAACTAAGGGAGCATATATCTGGGAATCAAATCCAATATGTGGCCATCCATGCCCAAAGTAGTGTGGTTGGATGAAGTACATTCCATACTATTTTCCTTTGACAATCAAAGGAATTGTCTCCTTGAGAAAATTGACATTCGTAAATGCAAGGTGTTTAAGGGATTGAAAAGGGTGAAATTCAATCAGTGAATGTTGATCAGATGAATTTCAAGAAAAAACCAAATCTACACAAGTAGGTCACTCATGTCTTACACAGAGATGTGACCAAGACTCATGACAATATGTAGGACATGTGAAGCATAGGGGGAGATTTACTTACCCATTATCATTAGGTCTCACTAGATGGTTTCAAGATGTGTTTTGTCAATATAGTCCAAATATAAATGACTCTTGGCAATGAATATTTCTTTCTCTTGTTATGAAAGGAAGAACACAAAAAAATGGAAAACTTGGCGTGAATTACATAATCATGTTAATCATTGAGTTTTTGAATGAAAATTTTGTTTGGGGCCATAACTAAGGGAGCATATATCTGGGATTCAAATCCAATATAGGGTCATCCATGCCCAAAGTAGTGTGGTTGGATGAAATACATTCTATGTCATTTTCCTTGCATCAACAATCAAAGGAATTGTCTCCTTCGGAAAATTGACATTCGTAAATGCAAGTGTCTAAGGGATTGAGGGAATTCTTCCTTGTACACACAACAAACTTACCATATGCATTCACGTTTTGAGAAGTGGTGCAATGGTATTCAAGGTTTTATAGATCAAGGTATCCCATGGATTTTATTTATAATATGAGAATCTCATCTAATAAGAATATCATTTCATGTGTAGGACTCTTTAAATATCCTCAATATTGAATAAACTTTATAATCTACTTGCATTATTAAAACCATACAACCTTGATATTTAATATCATAAAAATATTTTGAATACATTTTATAATCTAGATTCACATTATTAAAACCTACAACTAATGTTTTGTAGCATCAAGTGCAAAAAGATTGAAAACAACATAACTTATGAAAGAGTTAATATAATTTAACGGTAAACAAGGCATTGCAAGATAATTTGTAAGCTAAAATTTGTAAGAAACTTATGATACTCTAATATTACATATGAAAAAATGGATTTATATATTGAATTCCTAAAGATTTGAAATTTTTATAAAATACAAAAAAATTGAATCAAAAAGTTAAACAGATTGAAATTTTTATGAAGTTTTTATAAAATACAAAATGTTTGGATTCCCTAATGTTATAGTTTGGGATGCCTGCCAAAGTATCCAATTGGGAGTAATAGTGAGCTCATGAATTTTTGAATATTTTTATGAGATCCGACGTCACATCATTCATCATATATCATAGTTTGGCCCAACTCACTAACCTAAGGAATCTTGATATCTTGGCTAATGAACATTACAAATTACCTAAAACAAAATCAATCTATGAATAGGTTGACTCATTATAGAAATACCAACATTAACAAAGTAATATAGATTTTCTATTCATGGAAAATATCTTGAATCTTAGTGTTGATTCTCAGTGTAAATGTTTGCTAGAAAACACTTTGAACCTAATCAATCTATGAATAGGTTGACTCATTATAGAAATACCAACATTAACAAAGTAATATAGATTTTCTATTCATGGAAATAATCTTGAATCTTAGTGTTGATTCTTAGTGTAAATGTTTGCTAGCAAACACTTTGAACCTAGTTTTATTTGATCAATTCATTCTTAAGGATTTTGTCACTTGTGACTAGTTCTTTTTAATAATATTTTTTAGGACTCTTGTACACTATGAAATTGTGTTAAAAAATACGATGCACTCAAGAAATAATTGTTCCATATAGATTCTTGTTCTTGAACTACAATCATACAGTATGACACTAGATTATTCTTTGTTAAGTACAATGCCATATTCACTCTTTGCAATTCAATTCCATCTTACTCATGGTTGTTTATGTTTGATAACAAAATGAATTCTACCTTTTTGCAAGATAACTTTCAGCTCTTTTCCTTTTCATTTAAAAAAACTTAAATGTGTATGGACATTCCTTCTATGTTGCTCTTTTGGTGTATCACCTATTGCAACATATTTTTTCACCTCATTAAAAATGAATTTATTTTCACCTGGATAAAATGAAAATTTTTTCTTTTCAAAAATTTAGATTATTTTAATTTTTTGGGATGCTAAGTTACAATGGTTGTCATTTTGAATTCTATGAGTTCAAATTGACTAGAGGTAGTAACAACATTTTAGTATGACTATTATTGGGCTTCTCCACTTCCCTGCAAATTTATCTTATCTATATCAATTATTAAATAAATTCTCTATATAGTTAATGAGCATAATTTTGAGAATTAACTCCTCATCCTATAATTTTTTCTTAATAAATATTAATTACTTAATCGATTCTTAAGCTTGTTATTGAGTATAATTTTGAAATTTAGTTTATGTTCTTTTAGGTTGCACATTTATGCAAATGAAACTACTTCTTAATATAGAAGGAAATATACATAAGTTGAATCTAAATATAAAGCGTATATATTCTCTTGGTTCACCTTTATTATATTTTCATTCTTTTAATTGAGTCTTTTTGTTTATTTTTTAAATATTAGATATGTGCATTGATAGTTTTGACTTTCTTTTTTAAATAATTTTGAAGTTATTTGAATTTACCAAATTTAAGGGGTCCATATTGAGTTCAATAATATCTTGACATATTAATATCATGTAAATCAAAATCAAAGTTATGCATGCCAATTCAATTTATAATGGGTTTATCCTAGGTATAATGTACAAGTTTATAAGGTACAAACTTGTGAGAAAATAAACTTTAGCTAGTTAAAAAGGGTTTTGGGTATGATTAGTGTTTTGATTTTTTTTTTGTGTATTTTCTTGAACACTTTATAGTGATGTAAATTTTCCTCTTAAATATGAAAATGAGGATATGATCGATATCTAAGGTCATTATCTATATGGAATCTTGATATGTAAAGTGCAATATCTACTACTGATGTACATGAACTTCTTGCTAGATCGAGATTATCTAGGTTTGTGTAAATGGATATAGCATGGATTTACAAGTAATAATGATTGTACATGCTTACACATTTAATAATAATCTATTAATGAATTTTTTTTCTCCATATAATCTATTGTACTTCCTTATCCACTCCTTTTTAAATTTCCACTATAAGGACTTCGAGGGAATGTTGTTTAGAATTGGAATATTAATATTTTGAGTTCGAAAGAACAAATTACAAATTTGGGATATACATTCTTGATTCCCATCCTTTATGGTTCACGTGTTATGAAGACTTCCACACTACTTTTGGGATTCATGTTTGTGTAGGAAAATTTACTCTTGGATTTGAATTTGTGTGAAATTGTATTCCTTTGGTTATCCTAAAGACTTTTGTAAACATGATCTATTGATTTGTGTTAGATGTTCACATAAGTAATAGATGTGGTACATATGTCTTCCATGCAGACATAGGTCATAGATGTGGTACATATTCACACTTGTGATAATTAGGAATTAATGGAACCATTTTTATTATCATTCTCTTCATTTCTCCAAATTGTACATTCCTATGTATTTATTTCGAATTTGAATATAAAGACATCTAAGGAATATTTTATTGGATTTGAATATTGACATAATTGTTTTTAAAAAGAACAAATTACTAATTTGAAATGTAATTACTTTATAGTCATAGTTATTACATTACTTTAATTGTTTAGATAATTTTTCTAAAGTAATGGATTTCTTTGGGACACCTTTCTTGAGATGTTCATTCCTTATATCTCCTTCATCATTATCATCATTTATCTCACTTGTAATTGTGAATTCTATGAAGGCTTCAATTCTATGGTTGGAATTTCTTTTTATGTAGAACAACTTATTTTAGAGTTTGAATTTGCGTAAAATCTCATTATCTTACATATATCCTAAAGGTTTATGTAGACACAATCTATTGATTTATAATTCTAATCAATTTGTATAAAATATAGAAAAACTTATATAACATTTTATAACTTCTCTTTATTTTCCACTTATAATGACTATGACTATGGTGTAATAAATAATATAATTGTTTTCAACAAAAAGTCATAAAAGAAAGAATAATGTGTTAAATAAAAAAACTACCTTTAAATTTAAATAATAGAATGTGTATATGTTAAAAATTAACTACCTAATAAAAAAATTATATCATGAATTTGCATATACTAAGTAACATTGCACTTTTGGGAACAAAAAAAAAAACAATAATTTCATTAAAACAAACCAATATACATAAAATCTTATAAAACATAAATGAAATCTAATAAATTAAGTACATGATAAAAACTCCATTTAATATTATAAAATATAAATGAAATCTTATAAATTAAGTACATGATATTATGACTTGGCCACGGGGGCCCATCCTAGTGAACCGTGACTTGGCCG
The DNA here is from genome assembly GCA_009831015.1 of Picea engelmannii. NCBI lineage: Eukaryota > Viridiplantae > Streptophyta > Pinopsida > Pinales > Pinaceae > Picea > Picea engelmannii. Next base: position 749,131 of record ML787502.1, read on the forward strand.
AAAGGGGCCAGCCCTGTGGCCAAGCCGTTGGCGTGCCCACGTCTTGGCCACGGGGTCGGCCCCCTGTGGCCAAGTCATAGTGCAGTCCCAATGGCTTGGCCACAGGGTTGGCCCCCCGCAGCCAAGTCATAGTCCACTGGACCACAACTTGGCCGCGGGGGCCCAACCCTATGGCCAAGCCATTGGTGTGCCCACGGCTTGGCCACAGGGCTGGGCCCCCACGACCAAGTCACAGTCTAGTGGATTGTGACTTGGTCGTGGGAGCCCAACCATATGGCCAATTCGTTGGCATGCCCAGGGCTTGGCCACAGGGGTCGCCACATAAACTAAATTTTAATTTAAAAATAAAATTTAAATTTGAAATTACAAATTAAAAATTAAAATTTACAGTGAAAAGTACCTGAAGCTTGGCCCGTCGACCGACCGTAGGAACACCTGCCAACACGACCTCTATGCCAAACCAACGTCTACACCAACACAGGCTCACAATCACTCACTATCACAAATGCAAAGAGCTTAGAAAAACGTTACAATAATTATGTGTGGTTGATATATAAACCATTTTTCGGCCGAAAGATTATTCGGCTGAAACATTCTTTCAGTCAAAAGATTATTTAGCCGAACAATCTTTCGGCCGAAAGAATATTTCGGCCAGAATATCTTTCGGCTGAAAAAATATTGTCGGATGGAAAAAATATGTCCAACTAAATTTTTACACGCAAATCGAGGGTGATGTCACTGTACCATTCGATTTGACGTTCCAAGTTTCGGCCGAAAAATAGTTTGATCGAAAAGGGTATATTTCGACCGAAAAATAATATTAGTTTAGCCGAAAAAACCTTTTTCAGAAGTTTGGAGATCATATTGTCAAGAAAGTGTTACCCACCTCCGTGATTTCACCCAGTGATTCATTTTAATATGTAGTCCACAATAAAATATTACACCAATAAATCATGGATCTATCAACTGATCTTAGTTAGCATGTTAAATAGAGACAAACATAATACTACACCAATAAATCATGGATCTAGCAGTTGATCTTAATCATTAATAATTTATTTTCACCTAGATCTGTGAGATCATTCACAGATTCAAGGTCAACGAATGATGCTTGATATCAATCTCTAACAAATCACTTGTATTTATCTCGATCTCGAACTCATTTTTGATCAACCAAGAAAAAAAATGTATTGCTTTCTTTGTCGTTGGTGATGTTGTTGACTTAAACAACTGCTCCAAAATAAAGGACTGCTCCTTCCATCTAAAACATGTTAATTAATTTAATTTCACATTATTATAAATTTATGATGAAAATTATTAATAAAAATGGATGAGCCACACTACAAAATACACTTATTTATTTATATTTATAAGTAAAAATCAATAGTAGTGTGGGATCCTCTGTTATAGGTGGTTCTGGTATCGGTGCTACCCTATGCTCCTTCTCCTAGATATGGCTATGCCTCTGCTCCAAAATGAAATGCGTCTTCTTCCATCTTAGTTCATGTTGCTCGTTATGTTGGGTCAACTACTTCTACTGTTGTTGGTGGTTACCAACTACAACTCAAACAACAACTACTTAAAAATATCTTCGTGCCAAACTTGCCAGGGACTTTGATGCCAACGCCCTCTCCCTCCACAACCTGCAGGTCGGAAGGTCCATGTCGACACAGGATCTTTCCTTTACTATGGACCAAAGAACTCTAAACAACTCTTCTATTTCCCTATCGGGAAATCTACACCCACAAAAAAATCTCACAGGATCCCCTCTATACACTTGGGATATCGGATTTTGCAACTTCGCGAATCCAATGGTCAAGCGTTCGGCTCTTGAATCCCCGAAACCTGAAACAGTCAATGTTGACCCTTCTCTTTCCTTTTTCCCTTCGAGATTTTCCTTATCGCGATTTCGACGATCACAATGTCAAGAAACTTGTTTCCCCGACTCCCAAATCTCGATTTGTCGAAACTCCGATACACTCGCGATCTTTGACTTTTCAACGCTTTTTCACTTCATTGATACTTCGGACTTCGCGGTATCGCAAATCCTAATGCAATGTTTTTGGAACTTTACTCCACGAAACTCCGAAATAGTGTGCCACCTGCCCACTCGCTGACTCCTCCATGGCCCCACACAATCCTTTGGCCTTCAAGATATCGCGTTTCGTGATTTCGCGATTCCCGTTGCAACATTTATGGTACTTCCACCCACGAAAACCCCGATGCACGTATCCACGCATAAATCCAACGACCCTTATGGCTCAGATCTACGGTCCTGCCCCTCCTGATATTTGAACCTTCAGGGAATACTTCACCATATCTCCCCTATTCCTCCGCGAGATCTAACGACCCACGAAAATTTTTGAATTCTCCTCAAAGAATTATGACCATCTGTCTTACTCTGAGACTTGTCCTCCTGTGGTCCGACATTGCTACGCTTTCCTTCGGCCACTTTGAAGGCCTCGAACCCCTTTGAACTTTTTCCAACTCTGAACCTTTTAGAAAATCCCTGCACACACTCCTTGCGACAAATTTTCAAACACTTTCAAGTGTTGAAACCCTTTCGACTCTGTGCACACCTGCAGCAGCAGTCTCTCAATGCTTCACTCAGGTCCACAACCCTGAGACTTTGCCCAGACTTCACACTCCTTGCACAGCTCCTGTTCTTGACTGCACTTTTTGTGTGAATGAGAACAAAAGCTTTCTCTCCTGAGATTTCAAAGACAAACCTCTGAACACCTTGTCGACGTACTCCTTGCAGACAATTCAACTGCACTCCTTGCAGGAACTCTTGCTCAGATAGAGAAACAATTGAAACTCATTCCATTACCATTTTCTCTCAGATTTCTAACATTCAACAAGAAATCATTCATACATAGCATAAAATAAAATGTATAACAGGAAGAAAACATTCATGAGCATATCATTCAACATTAATACATAGAGAACAAACACGAAACCATGAATTTGAATCAAACTCTTTGTATTAATCCAAATATCTATACATGGGTGTTCTTACATAGCTCTCTGCATGCTCTGCTCTCTCCATCAATGTTGCTTCAATATTATGTTACAATACACAATGAGGGTGTCTATATCTCGTTTCCCTCTTGCGCTCTGAAACTGTCTAATCTACACATTCAATTCTACCTACTTGCATTAACTACTTTAAATGCCTTCTACCTACTAAGGAAGAGAGAAAATCACTCAAGGTCCATTTACATTACACAAGTGCGCTTCTTCTTAATGTCTTCATTTAAGATCGTGCAATAACTTCAAGGTGATTTCAAAATTTGTGCTGGTGCTTTTCCAGCTGTCCATTGTCTCCGTGCTAGCTCGCTTGATGTTGGCGATGCTCCTGCATCATACTCCTTGGCTTGAAAAAATTTCATGGGCTCCTGTCCATGAGCTCACACATGGTTTGTCCATGCTTCTGTATTTTCTCTTCATTCTCCCAGTTGGCATCTTCAACTGGATGGCCCTTCCACTTGACCAAATACTCAAAATATTCTTTCCGCCTAGTCTTCTTGCTTACTCTTTTGTCCAGTATGCACACCATCTGTGGCTTCTCTGCAAGTAGCATCTGTTTCATCCACTGGATCACTGGATGATCATTTCCAGTCCCTGTTTCATCAGCTTTATATGGGTACAAATCTGAGATATTGAATATCAGAGAAATTTCGATCCCATCGGGTAATTCAATCTCGTAAGCATTCGCCCCAAATTTCTTCAAGACCCTACATGGTCTGATTTTCTTCATCTTCAATTTATTATATGTTCCTCTCGGGAACCTTTCCTTCCTCAAATGTGCCAGAATCAAGTCACCAACCTCAAACTAAAGTTGTCTTCTATGTTGATCTTCTCTACGCTTGTATTCCTGGCTTGAATTCTGTAACCGCTCCTTCACCTGGCTGTGAAGTTCCTTCATCGCCTTTGCAAATTCTTCTGCACTAGCGCTCCTAGTTGAAATATGTGCTAAATCCCTCAATTCATAAATTCCTCTTGGCTGCATGCCATAGACAACCTAAAATGGACTTTTCCCTGTGCTCCTGTTAACTGAGTCGTTATAAGAAAACTATGTCTGTGGTAATATGTTGTCCCACTGGCTGTGGTGTTCTGTCACTAGGTTTCTCAGCAAGTCTCCCAGACTTCTGTTTACCACTTCTGTCTGTCCATCCGTATGAGGATGATAAGACAAACTAAAAGACAAGTTAGTTCCTAGCTTCTTCCATAAGGTCCTCCAAAAGTTCCCTATGAACTTTGTATCTCGATCCGAAACTATACTCCTTGGTAAGCCATGAAGTTGAATGACCTCTTTGAAAAATAGGTTCGCAACATGAGTTGTGTCACTGGTCTTCTGACATGGAATGAAGTGTGCCATCTTAGAAAATCTATCCACCACCACAAAGATTGATTCAAATCCTCTTTGTGTTCTTGGCAACCCCAATACAAAATCCATGCTAATTGCATCCCACGGCCTTTCTGGTATGGGAAATGGTTGATAAAACCCCGCATTATGTTTCCTTCCCTTTGAATGCTGGAAAATTCTACATCTGTCCACGAATCTCTTGACATCTGCTCGCATTCCCGGCCAAAAATATGACTCATTCAATTTTGCGAACGTCTTGTCGTGACCAAAGTGCCTTGCCAATCCTCCACTATGTTTCTCATTTAGCAATTTCTCCCTCATGGAGCATTTTAGAATACACAGTCGATTACCTCTAAACAGTAATCCCTCCTGGATCATGTATTCTAACCATTGGCTTCTATCTCTGAGAATTGGATTCTCAGCTACTTCATACACTTCCTTAAAATCTTGATCATCTGCATACATGTCCCTGAGATCATCAAAACCCAACGTTTTGACTCAGAACTCCTGCAACATCAAACACTTCCTGCTCAAAGCATCAACCACTTTGTTAGCAGTACCAGAAATATGTTTAATCACAAAAGTAAAAATTTTGCATGTATTCCACCCATTTAACATGTCTATGATTCAAGTTTTCCTATTGATACACAAACTGCAGTGCATGATTGTCACTATACAAGACAAACTCTTTCAGGATCAAGTAATGCCTCCATTTCTTCAATGCCTGAATAATAGCATAAAACTCCTTATCGTAAGTGGAGTATTTCACTTTCGCTTCATTCAGATTCTCACTGAAGTATGCTATCGGCCTATCTTCCTGACTCAAGACTGCCCCAATTGCGAATCCACTTGCATCGCATTTCACTTGAAATGTTTTTTGGAAATCCGGTAACACCAGAACTGGTTGTTCCGTGATCTTCCTCCTAAACATATTAAAACTCCTCTCAGCATCTTCTGTCTAGTGAAAAGAATTTTGTCTTTTCTTCACTGTGTCCATCATCGCTGCACTAATTCCACTGAAATTCCTGATGAATTTTCGGTAGAAACTAGCCAATCCGTGAAAACTTCTCACCTCAAATATATTCTTCGGTGATGGCCAATTCTTGATTACCTCCACCTTATCTAGATCCATATTCAACTCATCTGCAGAAATAAAAAATCCCAAGTAAATGAGCTTTGTCTTTATGAATGAGGATTTCTTCATGTTTATCAACAACTTCTCCTACTGTAGTTTCTGCATCACTGTAGCCAAATGCTTCAGATGCTCTGCCACTGTTTTACTGTAAATCAGTATGTCATCTAAATACACAATGACAAATTTTCCGATGAACTCCCTCAGGACTTCGTTCATCAACCTCATGAAGGTACTCGACACATTTGTTAATAAAAACGACATAACAAGCCATTCATACAACCCTTCATTGGTTTTGAATGGTATCTTCCATTCATCACCTTCTCTCATGCGGATTTGATGATAACCTCTTTTCAAATCAATCTTTGTAAAAAAAAATTCTCCACTTAAGCAATCCATCAGGTCATCCATCCTTGGCAATGGAAACCTGTACCTAATGGTTATCTTATTAATCACCCTCGATTCAGTACACATCCTCCAGCCTCTGTCTTTCTTCGGACTGAGTATTGTTGGAACAACACACAGACTCAAGCTTTCCCTGACCAAACCTTTGTCCAACAACTCCTGGACTTGCCTTTTAACCTCTTCATTCTCTTGCAGCGTCAATATGTACGCGGCTTTGTTTGGAAAACTGGCTCCTGGTATGAGATCAATGTGATGAATCACACTTCTAATCGGTGGAAACAAATGAGGTAATTCGTCCACTACTATGTCAGTGAACTCTTCCAGCAGTTCCTGAAATTCTTCTGGTAAATCATCCACTCTTGTGCTGGTCAAAACAATCTTCGGTTTCCTAACCACAATGAACTGTGGATCCTCCTTCTTCTTAACCTCTATAAGAAGTTCCTTCTCATTCATGAGAAGTACAGTGTTGCTTACATCCGGTTTCACCTCCTTATCTTTAATTGGAAGCAACATGTGAGTCCTCCCATTCTTCTCTAGGGTGTATGTGTTCACTCTCCCATCATGAATCACATTCCTATCATATTGCCATGGTCTACCCAGCAATAGATGACAAACATCCATAGGAATGACATCACATAATATCTTATCATTATATCCTCCTATCTTAAACTCAACTAAACATTGTTTAGTGACAGTTACCTGATGTCCTTTTTGTAGCCACGAAACTCTGTATGGGCTTGGATGATCAATCGTCTCCAGCTCCAACTTTTCTACCATCTCTGTAGAAACAATATTATCCATGCTACCACTGTATACAATGACCTTGCATACCCTGTCCTTGGTCTTGCAAGTAGTCCTGAAAAGTCTGGTTCTTTGGACTGAACTCTCCACCTCCTTCTCTGGTGTCAAAAGAGCTTTTCGCATCATCAACGATCTTCCGCCTTCAGCATATTATGCCTTAACATCCCGCCTCTGTGCCTCGGCGATGTGAGCTTCTCCACTCTCCTTCTTTTTATATGGACACTCGTAAGACTTGTTCCCATTCTTTCCACATGTGAAGCATGTTATTACTCCACCTCTTCCTCTTCCTCTACCTCTAGTACGAGGAAAAGTATTGTTATCATCATAATCTCCTCTCTGCTCAGTATGTTTCCCTCGTTGTTCAACATGTTGCCCTCTCTGTGAGGTTCCACCTCTCTCAGTTTGAGTCTGAGGTTTCTTCTAGTCCTTTTTGGGCTTCTAGTATTTATCCTGGGCAACTGATTTGCCTCTGGGTTGACTTCTGCCTCAGCCTCTTTGACCCTTCTTTCGGCTCAGCTTCTCTTCCACTTTCATAGCCATTTGATAAGAATCTTCCACCGTTCGGATGGTTACCATGGTCATCTCATCTTGGATATCATATCTTAGGCCATTCATATATCTGGCTACTTTTTCATCATCGCTCTCCCGATGACCTGCCCTGATGTTCAGCTTGTAGAATTCTTCAGTGTATTCTTTCACTATCATCAGCTTCTATCTCATGTTCTGCATTCTCTTGAACAAAGTAATTTGGTAGTCCCTGGGGATGAATTTCACTTTCATCTTCGCAATCATTCTGTCCCAGATCTTGATCTTCTACTTTCCTTTGCAGCGTCTGTCAGCTTGTAGTTCATCCCACCACAATTCTGCATGTCCTTTTAATCTAGTGACAACATGCTTGACTTTCTTGTCTTCTTCGACATATTCATAGTCAAAGTATGTGTCTAGAGCTCTAATCCAGTTTAGAAGCTCCTCTACATCCAAGTTTCCCTCATAAACTGGAATGTCCATTTTCGCTCTTGCACCCATCCTTGCAATAGCTCTGATCAAACGTTCGTTTGATGCATCTTCTGCTGCAACTTCTTCTTCATGTTCAGCCTCAATCTCACTTTCAGAATCACTAAGATCCCCAACACTAACTGTGCGTCTTTGCGTTGTCTCCATGTCTTCGAGTCTAGCTCGTAGATCACGCATCTCTCTCTCCATGGTTGGATCTGTCATCTTCCTGCCTCTTCTTCTCGGCATTTCCCTCTCCTTTGGTGGATCAGGTGTTTGTCTGTCCCTTCTCCTTGGCAGCATGGTGAATTCTCTTTCTTCTCTCTCCTACAGAAAGAAAAGAACCTTTATGTGCTCTGAAACCAAACTGATGCCAACGCCCTCTCCCTCCACAACCCGTAGGTCGAAAGGTCCATGTCGACATAGGATATTTCCTTTACTATGGCCCGAAGAACTCTAAAAAACTCTTCTATTTCCCTATCGGAAAATCTACACCCAAAACAAACTCTCACGGGATCCCCTCTATACACTTGGGAGATCGGATTTCGCAACTTCGCGAATCCAATGGTCAAGCGTTTGGCTCTCGAATCCCCGAAACCCGAAACAGTCAACACTGACCCTTCTCTTTCCTTTTTCCCTTCAGGATTTTCCTTATCGCGATTTGGGCAATCGCGATGTCGAGAAATGTGTTTCCCCGACTCCCGAATCCCAATTTTCCGAACCTCCGATACACTCGTGAGCTTTGAATTTTCAATGCTTTTTCACTTCATCGGCACTTCGGAATTCGTGGTATCACGAATCCTAATGCAATTTTTTTGGAAATTTACTTTGTGAAACTTCGAAATAGTGTGTCATCTGTCCACTCACTAACTCCTCCATGGCCCCACACAATCCTTTGGCTTTCGGGATATCGCGTTTCATGATTTTGCGATTCCCGTTGCAATGTTTACGGGACTTCCACCCACGAAAACCCCGATGCACGTATCCACGCGTAAATCCAACGACCCTTATGGCTTGGATCTATGGTCCTGCCCCTCCTGAGCTTTGAATCTTTAGGGAATACTTCGCAGTATCTCCCCAGTTCCTCCACGAGATCTAACGGCCCACGGAAATTTGTGAATTCTCCTCAGAGAATTCTGACCGTCCATCTTACTCTGAGACTCATCCTCCTGTGGTCCGACGTTTCTACGCTTTCCTTTGGCCACTTTGAAGGCCTCGAACCCCTTTGAATTTTTTCCAACTTTGAACCTTTTAGAAAATCCCTGCATGCACTCCTTGCGGCAGATTTTCAAACACTTTCAAGTGTTGAAACCCTTTCAACTCTGTGCACACCTGCAGCAGTAGTCTCTCAATGCTTCACTCAGGTCCAAAACCCTGAGACTTCGCCCAGCCTGCGCACTCCTTGCACGACTCCTGTGCCTGACTACACTTTTTGTGTGAATGAGAACAAAAGATTTCTCTCCTAAGCTTTCAAAGACAAACCTCTGAACACCTTGTCGACACACTCCTTGCGGACAATTCAACTGCACTCCTTGCAGGAACTCTTGCTCAGATAGAGAAACAATTGAAACTCATTCCATTACCCTTTTCTCTCAGATTTCTAACATTCAACAAGAAATCATTCATACATAGCATAAAATCAAATGTATAAAAGGAAGAAAACATTCATGAGCATATCATTCAACATCAATACACAAAGAACAAACACGAAACCATGAATTTGAATCAAACTCTTTGTATTAATCCAAATATTTGTACATGGGTTTTCTTACACAGCTCTCTGCATGCTCTTGCTCTCTCTAGCAATGCTGCTTCAATATTATGTTACAATACACAATGAGGGCGTCTATATCCCATTTCCCTCTTGCGCTCTAAAACTGTCTAATCTACACATTCAATTCTACCTACTTGCATTAACTACTTTAAATGCCTTCTACCTACTAAGGACGAGAGCAAATCGCTCAAGGTCCGTTTACATTACACAAGTGCGCTTCTTCTTAATGGCTTCATTTAAGATCGCGCAATAACTTCAAGGTGATTTCAAAATTTGTGTTGGCGCTTGTCCAACTATCCATTGTCTCCACGCTGGCTCACTTGATGTTGGCGATGCTCCTGCATCAGACTTTTTTCTCGGCAACTATCCTTGTTCTCTCATTAATTTAGTTTCTTTATAAAGATGCAACTATTAACAATATTCCTTGCTTAGATATATTTTTCTCATCCCATTAAACGATTTGATCCTTCCATCATTATAATTCACCTCGATGAGGTTTACATCGATTTTCCATTGATTAAGGAATCCTAGGATAATAGTTGTGGGAGGGATTCATCTTCTTGTTTTTGAAGGGATCTTATGAAGAATTTAAGAGCAAAAGCTTAAAAAAATCATCCCAAATGGGTTTTGTATACTACAAATCATAGATGGATATGGATTTTGGATATTGAAGAAAACTTAAGTTAATTTCCATTAGAGAGATTCAAAGGCCATGGATAGAGAGGCAAAGTTGTAAAACGTTTTTTGTAAGGATGAAAATTCTACGAATAGATATGTATAGTTGGATCACTTACTTTCCATTGCCAACTCATCCCTAGGAAGATGTTGAAAACACATGTTGTGTTCAATAGATAAAAGGCTATGTAGAAAGTTAGATGTGTTCCAGAGGCTATGTTCTTGTTCATAAATATGGCTTGGACCATGGTAGCCGATAGGAGGGCTCCCTAGTTGAATATTGTGTTTGTCTTGGTGATTGCATATGTTAGGGGCACCCCTGATTCTTTGAATTGAGTAGCATCCTCTTCCACATATAACTTGATTAGAAGAGATACTATGATCTTGTATGGGGTTCTCAGTAGGTTGGTTGGGTATGTCCCTATTATCTCAACTTTAGTTAATTTCCTAGGTTCCCACTAACTTTTCATGACATCCATGCAATTCAAAGGGAATTGGGCATGTGCTCATCATTGATATCAACCTATAAAATTAGAAACTTGTAGAATGTGTCTATGGAAGATGTTTGAAATGAATTATTGGATTTGTTTTGGTGTCTTAGATCATCCTATGATCAAGGTTTTCCCGACTAATAAACTAGGCAATCGTTCCGCATAGGGAAAAACAACATGATGGGAAGCTACCTTGTGAAGCTATGGATGCTTGATGGATTGATAAACCCTTTTATCTAGAATGGACTCTCCAAGGAGGAGTGGTATTTTGGGGTAAGTCTCCTCATGGAACATCTCTAGTACAATTTTACCAATTTGGAGACTATCCCAAGGTCCATGTAGCAATTGGTGTCAACATAGGTGGGTCCTAGAATGCTAAAGTTTGTTTTCAACTTAAACTCCTTGTTCTTTGGGATCAAATCAATTATGGGATTCTTCATATTTCTAGCTTTCTTAGAATCCATATGTGAATCATGCATCTCATTCATATCAACAACAATAAACATCAATAAAATTAGCTAAAATGAAATAAAATTCATGTATGGAAATAGCAAATATGGGTTTGATGGGCTCTTATCTTCTAGTGTCAATTATTCCATGTGAAATGTTTTTTCTTGAGATGGTCATGTCAATGTATAATTTAGACAAGTTTGTATTACTCTTAATTCACACCGAGGGGAGTTTCTGCAAGCTTAGTTGGCTAGAAGAAGGGAAAATATCTGTCTTCATGGGATTTCATTGTATGCACAATTTTTGGGAATCCCTTTCATTGTTCATTTCATGGAAAGACATATTGGCAGGAAAATGTGTTTATAAAATCTACATGGTTTTTGTTTATTCTCCGAAGGAATTTTTCCATGAGAATGTCGGGGTTTCGATTTGATCCTTAAAATTTTTATATCCATTGAAAGAATGACTAATGGGCACACAAAGTTGAAACCTTCATTTGCTTCAGGGGCCATATAGGTTTTGGGCCATTCTCGAAGTGTGTAAGAATTCCCTTAAGTCATTGGATGTGTTTCAATCGTATGGGGAGAATAATGGAGAAATGTCTTTAATGGAAAGGGAGTTCCCCACTAACCCTCAACAAATATAAAACAAATTAGGTTTAGTTGTGGTGTTTGACAATACCTAGAGATCATATAGAGAATTTGGGTTGGTAAGAGGAAGGGAAATCCCCTCTTCATCCTTATTATCCTTTTATTATGTCATTTGGAAGATTTTATGGCCAAGTGGCAGGAAGAAAAATGTTGAAAGGTAAGGTAGATTCCTTTTTTTCTTTTTAACCAATAGAAGTTGTAAAAATAAAGAATTTTACTTGTACCACATTGGAGGGAATACATAACTGAGAGAGAAAATTGGTAGGTTTGGTGAGGATTCATACATCTTTCATGGTGCCTTTGTGAATCTTAGTATACTTGGTAAATTCTACGATATCAACACACTCAAGGAGGAGATAGAATGGTAAAGAAAATGAGCCAATTTTCTTTTATAAATGAAAATGACATTTTCACTCCTTTTCAAACTTAAAATCAAATGTGTCGCATGTGTGGAAGTTTAAGTGGGAGATAATAAAGGCTTAGTGGAACGACTTAGAGAAAGTTATCATGATTGCGGCATATCACACCTTGAGGATGTTTCTCAGTATGTGACAAAGGAAACTTATCGTGATAGGAGATTGTTTTCTTGAGTGAGATAAAGGGAATTTGTCATAGAGATTTGAAATTTTGAGAGCCATAGTGTTTTAAAAGGAAAGTGTTTTTGAGTGTGATACATCACAAAAGATGAAAACTTTGAGAGGTGTGATATGTCGCATCGAAAACCATTTTTGTGTGTGATGTATCATGGCCTCAGAAGTTTTCAAATGTTGATATGTGTCTTGTTGGGAGAAACTTTTGTGGGATGCAACATGTGGAAAGGGACAAAAACTTTTATAGGCATGATACACCAAGTTTTCCAAAATATTATAAGTATTTATGTGTCTCAAAGAAACAAATTTTTGTGTGATGTAGTTTATCACACCAAAATAAACTTTTATGTGATGTGTCACACCAAGAGAATTGTTCGTACAATGCGACAAAGGAAAAAATCACAACTTTTGAAGATTGTGATAAGGAAAAAACTTGCTCAAAAGGCTAGGACAAGAGATCCAAAGAAACTTTTAAGACCCGATGAGACCTAAGAAGAGTGTCAAAGATTCATTACATGAAAAATCTTCTATGTTATGTGATAATATCAAATATAAGTCCATGAAAGATCAAAAGTGTAAAAATAAAAGGAGGGGACCCAATCCATTTTGTCTTCTTCAGATGAAAAAAACAAAAATGGTATGGAGAAGTTGATTGCTCAACATCTCTCTAATAAAGGAAACCTAAAATTGGAAATTGAAAAAAATGTATTTAATTCATCCAAAACAAAAGAAAGCTATATTATTATAAAAATACCATCAATCCCAAAGTTAATAATCATTTCTATCCTAAGAAGGTTGCAAGACTCAATAAAAAAATGAGCATAACTAAACTATGAAATAACTCATGCAACTAGTGGATAGAGCCTTCTAACCCTTCTAAAAACTCCTTGATATAAAAACCTTTGTAATATATGCAACTTGGAGGAGATTGAATATGAAACTCATTTCCTTATAACATGCCCTTTATACAACAATATTAGATATATTTATATCAATATTTGCAATCACAATTTGATTCATAAAATACTCAAATTAAACTCGAATACTTTATTGTGAATCTAAACTTACACATAAACAAGTCTCTAAAAAAAGAATTCCAGGCCTCCAATTTCCTAATTTTATTTCTTCATTCTCTTTCCCTAGGGTCTATAGACCAAGTTGATATAAAGGATAACATAAGATATCATCATCATAACAAAAAATCCTATTTCAAAAACTTTTGGTAGTTATATTCTACTATTAAAATTTTAAATTTTATCTATCATTTATCCTAGCATTGTCTTTTGTTTACATATATTTACACTCTCTTAAAACTAAGACTAAGAATATCACCATTCTTATTTTGATTTTAATTTTAATGTACAATATTATAATATAAGTCATATTCTAAAAGCTCAATGAATTTATTGTTCTGTAGCGAATTTAAATATTGTGAAAGGAAACAAGTATTTTTGGCTTCAAATCGAGGAAGAATATTTTGGATTTCATAGAATTGAGGATATCATATGTTAAAATTTCACAATATAGATGCACTAGGATTGTTGGACACACCTACCACACTTAGAGTGGGGGGTGAATGAGTGTGGGGATCTTTTTCGCAAAACTCCCCTCTTACACAAAAACTCCTTAGTTAACATTCAACATTTTCTCATTACTCATTGTTGTCATTTATAATCAGTTATATGTAAATACACATCAACAACATATATCAGAAACATATAATCAACAAATAGTCTCCACAAGGAACACAAAGAACACGAGATCTATGTACAATTTTTCTTTTTATTATGGACTTCAATCCGGGGGTTTTTCAGCAACAACTGAATAGAGTACAACTCTACAAGAGCACTAGCTCTATATGCAAGACTCATCTTACATTCTCAGCACCAACTGATATGAGGCAACCATCCTCAACAAATATAAATCTATCAACATAAACAAGTGTATCAACCATGCACCAACCTGTGCCAAACAACCTATAATCAACCTGTACTATAAGCAATTGCATCCAACCATGCACAAAGTATATACCAATCATGTGTCAACTACTCATCAATATGTACCAATATCATCAACTATACAACTCATCAACTGCTTGTCTCAACCATGACTAGTTTTGGATTAGTTAACAACCCCAACTTGAAATAATCATAACTTTGTACATGTAATGAATAAATATCTGAAACTGATACACAATGTTCTTCAATGTGTTTTATACAATTCCTCCAGGTGGAACTACTTGGAACCTCTCAAAAAAGGAGTTATAGAAAAAATGGCATACCTTGCTGAATTATAGCTTATTCTAGAGAGCGACCTTGTAGAGCGTTCCCCCCCAAAATTTCTGTTGAATTGCTCTAAAACTATTACAAAATATACTACAAACTGTATGCTAACCAACACATTTGGTCTCACTAATTTTGGATCTGTTATGAATAAGTTATGACGTTTGTACCCGAAACACCTGTTTTTTACTAGTTTTAGGACTAGCCACAAACCCTATTTTCCATGGAGTGTAACTCCCAAAATACAATGACCCACAAGATAATTTTTTTACAACAGATACTTGGGTATGTTTTCACAATGGCATATAAATTTCACGGTCTGAATCATTATAGAAAACAAGTTATAGCAAAAATGGTGAGATGACCTGTAAATAACATACCTTAGAAAGCACCATCAAAAGAATTTATCCTTCCTTGCAGTTCGGCCTTATTTTCTTCACCTTTCCTCATAATTTTGGCTTAGATATCCTTGGTTACCTGAGACACATATAGATATTCAATATGATCAAGTGGGACTAAAATGAGAGAGCCTTGCCTCTTATTTATACTCTCCAAGTAGCTTCCTTAAAAACATCTTCTAGGTCACTTGGCCCCACTTTCCTTATTTTAGGGTTAACCCACTTCTAATTTCTCCATTTATTTTATTATTTAAATAATTTATTTTGTATTCACTTTGAATTATAGTACACTCGTCACTTCAATTTATTATTTACCTTTTAAAAACCCTTAAACCACTTTGACTACTTTGACCTTTTGGGGCTTCTAGATGACATGTGAGGGTCCTCCAACTTTGTAACGCCATAACTCTCAAACCGTGAGGAGTTATGTGACATTCCGCATACCACCAGAAATGACATGACATGTACTATCCATATAGAATAGTATTTTCTGAAAATATATCATAACTCATACCGTTACCCATCAAACAAACTTGGGTCCGTTACCCAAACCTGGGGTCTCCAACTTCTCATGGCCATAACTCTCTAACCGTGAGGAGTTATGTGACGTTCTACATACCACCGGAAATGGAATGACAAGAAATATACATCTAGAATAGTTTCCCTGACAAATTCAATGTCCTTCATCTCATTATTCCACATACAAGCATGGGTCCTCCAACCATTCTTCTAGGATAACTCAATCCGTAAAGCGTCTTCCCGTGAGGGCTTTCACCATAAGGGGACCACTTTGGAGTTCGTCCATTTGTGCACCTTATCAATCATGATAAGACAATAATGAGACATCTATACATTTTTCCAACAATGCATCATATACCAATGAAACCACATCGGTCCATCTTCATCATGTATCAATGACAACTCATTGATCCGTCTTCATCATGTATCAATGACAACTCATTGATCCATCTTCATCTGTGCATTCTCATCAAGGAAAATACATATTATATTACATCAATCATCAATAAATCAATCCTTTGACATCAATCAATAACTTGACATCAATCAATGAAATCAATCAATCAAACCATTGGCATCAATGACAACATGATCCAACAATCTCCCCCTTTGGCATTGATCACAATACCAACATTGATGTCAACACCAATTACCAATTATTGATGTCAACATGTAGATAAGAAATGCTCTACATCAATAGTCAATGTGACTATCTCTCCCCATAAATAAACATCAATCACATCAATGTGATTAACTCTCCCCCTTTGACATCAATGGCAAAGGGCCATTCTCATCTTGGGGCTGCTCCCCTTGCTTGAACTCTCCTTGGGGTTGCTCCCCCTGTATGAATTCCTTTGATATTCCTTTGAATAATCTCTCCTCTTTTGAACAAGGGATATCACTCTGATGTAATGTTGAATATACATCGAACATACTCCCCATGTGACCATTGCTCCCCCTAAAATTATTCTCATGTGCTCTTTCTTCAAGTATAGGGATCTTTTCTAGGTATGCATCTGATAAATATCTCCTCCTAGAATCATGGGAAGAAGAATTACTCCCCCTAAGGGTATGTCTCCCCCTATATTCTCTGCAAGATGAACAATATGCTACCATATGACAATCCTTGGACCTTTTCATGCATCAAACTTGTGCCTTACCATACATCATGAAACAAAAGATATGTCATCAATGAAATAGAGAATCATGAACAATATATCCACCAAGTACATCATGTACCAAAATGTGTCCACCATGCACAACACCCATGTACATCAACCATGTGCCAAAAGATATCATTCATGAAATGTATCCACCATATACCAACATGTGCATCTACCAATGTGCCAACATGTGCATCTACCAATTATCCCAATCATGTGCATCATATCACTCATGATATGTCTCCATCATGAACCAAGTTCCACAATCATGTATCAAACAAATACCAATGTTCTGAAAATCAAGTAATACCAATGGTGTAGTATCATCAAGAATATGTCATCTACGAGTGTACCAAACATGTACATTACCATGCACCAATACCACAAAATGATGAATCCCATATATCTATGACAAATCCTCCATAAAACATGTGCCAATCAAACTGCTAGTAGGTGCCTCTTCCAATGTACTAGAAAAGTACCAATCATGCATCAACTATAGATCAACAATGATGTACAACATGATCACCTCATCAACTCACCAACCATATGTACCAATATGTATCCCAATCCACATGAAAAATGCATGGACCATGATATCAACATATGCTTCCAATAATACATCATAAGATATATCAATGAAACTCAAATATGTGCTGGCCATGTACACCAACAGATCAACATCAATCCATACCCATGGGTTAGTGTCATGCACTCGATATTTTATTTTACATAATCCAATAGATGAACACTTAAACCTACAACAAATAGTGTCAGAACCTACAACAAACAATGTCAGACCCTACAACAGAGTGTTGTGATCTCTTGGCTTCTTCAATTTGGTTCTTGAGATGAACAATGGTTTCAAAATTTTTGTTAATCTCATCATCTACATTCATATATTCTTTTTCATTATTTAGTCTTGTGATATCTTCTTCCTTTTCTTCTAATAGAGTCTTATTTCTCTCTTCTTGATCCTTGATCATTTCTTTTAACTTCAAGATGTGCCTTAGACTTCTCCTAAGAAACTTCTTAGTGTTATCTGAAACATAGTTATAGTCTATATAATAATGATCACTTCTATATCTATATAAACCCTCTTCAACTTCCTTTTGAAGTTTTAATAGATTTCCTTCTATTCTTTTCATGGACTAATTATCATCAAACTTTACACAAACTGTTTCTAGATCTTCTTCTTCACTTGTAGAGAAAAATTCATCATCATCATTGAAACCAATGGTTTTTTAGGGTTCTTTACCTTCATTTGAAATATCTTCACGATCTTCCTTTTTGCCAACATCAACACATAATTCTTTGCCTTCATTTGAAATTTCTTCAAGATCTTCCTTTGTGACATCATCACTTGATTCTTTATATTCACTTGAAATGTTTTCAAAATCACATTTAGAAATAATGCATTCAAGAGTTTTTGGAGATTCTTTACCTTTAGTGATCTTGATGGAGTGATCTTCAATTTTTTATTTCTCCTTCTTTCTTTGATATGTTTCCTCTATCTTTAGCCATAGATCCTTGGCGGAGGTGCATTGTCCCATGCTATCTTTGATAGGGCTTGAGAGTCCACTAAGAATGGTCTTGAGAGCCAATGCATCATTCTTCTTTCCTTCCCTTTGAGATGAAAACTTTGACTTGTTCTTCAATGAAACTGATCCACCAATGGTTGCCTTCCAAATTGCTTCTCCCATTTTCTTTAAATGTAATCTCATCTCTATTCTCCAAGTAGAATAGTTTTCTTCATCAAGTATTGGAACTTCATCATCCATTTGTGTGTCTATGGATCTCCTTCAAGCTCGTCAAGGCTTCTAGTGAAGGCCATCTCTAATACCAATTGTTGGAC
>ML787502.1:771564-807189 GCA_009831015.1 Picea engelmannii
ATTTACAATTATTTTCAAGCCCATAATAATCTTTCCTCCCTACATTTATCCTTTTCTCAATGGTATTGTTCCAATTGAGCTTGTGATGAATATCAATTCCAAGATACTTGTACGAAGGAACTTCCTCCAAGGTATTTTTGTCAGATATGAAAGTATCATTGGTGATCTTATTGGATTTAATTATCATAACCTTCATTTTGTTAGTGTTCATAGGCATTCTTGTACTAGAGAAAAATTCCTTGCGGATGCTAAGTTGGTTACTGGGGTCATAGGGATTCCTTTCCATAAGAACATTATCATTAGCATGGAGAAGAAGAATTATGACTATACTAGAAAGAGTTGGTCCAATAAAACCTCCAGCTTCTAGAAAAGCTTCCAACTTGTCATGTAAATGAAAAAACGAGTAGGGGATAGGGAACAACCTTTCTTGACTCCTATATTTCATTTAATTTATTCTTACCAACCCTTAGTGATCCTAAACTTGGAAATAATTTTCACATACAACCTTACCGCAACAACTCTTATCCCAGAGGGAACTCTTATCTCTTCTAACCTATTCCAAAGGTTGATCCTAAGCACACAGTGTTAAATATATCTTAAACTCAATGGAACAAAAAAGGAGATTGGTTTTATTGTTTTCACATTCCTCTGCAATGATCCTAGGCATGACAAGGTGATCCATTGTTGAATGATAACCTCTAAAATTGGCTTTTCCTTTAGCTCGTTTTCCATGGTTTTCTAGCCATGTGCTTATGTTATTTTCCAAAGTACTTCCATATAACTTTGGTAAAATGGGGGTAATCATAATGGACCTATAATTAGAGGGATTTATTTTATCCCCACTTTTTAAAATAGGTACAATGAGGCTTTGAGTCCATAGTTTAGGGAAGCCCCACTTGACTGCTTAACTAAATAGATTATATAAGTGAGGGATCAATATACGCCCTCTAATTTTTAACATTTCATCTTGGTAGCCTTGAATGTCCTTATATTTCCCATTTGCAAGTTGCTTAACCTCAAACTTTATGTCTTCTATATAAAAAACTTCATCTTATATACAAACATTTGGAATGTTGTCTAGGACATTACGAGATTCGTAAATATTTATAAGGTAGGAATTTCATATTTGTCAGGGGAATCATATCATTTTCTTTAGTTTTACGAGTTAAAATTTGATTCCAAAAATTCTTTGGATCTACCTTAGATAGGTGCAAAAACTCTCATTTTTCGTTTATTTATGTAGTGTTGTTTTTTCCTTTTAATTAGGGAATTGTATCTACTAATCTTATCGTATTTCAAGGAATAATTAGAGGCATCCCTAATGGATTTTTTTATCAAGTTTACACTCATTATCATACCAAGGGTTGGTAATTCTATTCTTCTTTTTGCACAACAATTTGATAGAGAATGTTTTTATGGAGGTAGAGGGGGTTGTTGTAAAATTATGATAGATGTATTCAATATTGTTCTTATATGATGGAAGATTTAATTTAGTGTTTAATTCCTTTGAGAATATCGATCAACTTTATTTTCGTCAAAAATCATGTGTCTTTGCTTATTAGAATTATTTTCAAGGGGTTTTGTGCAATATAAAGTTTAGACTTAGGGTTAAAAGTATATTATCAGAGTCGGGCTCATGGTCATTTAAAAGGTCAAAAATTACTATTTGGTAGTAAAAAAGGATATGTGAATCACATAATCTTCAACAATACTACGCAACCCATGGATACAAGTCATTTTGACAGATTTTGGCCACTTCATTAGACCATTGCAAATTCCTAGATATTGAGAACTGCAAATCTTTATTAGCTCAGTACCATACAAATTCTTGGTCAAGTCTTCCAAATTTATCTTGAATATATTAGCTAAAAAAATGTCCTCATCTAGCCATGGAGGATTAGGGTTGGAATCATTACTTAAGATAATATCTTGATTATTTGTAGTTCTAGAATTGAGGTATCCTAACATGAGGATACTAACTTCATTTCCGAGACTATAAATATCTTGTGAAGATTTTATAGCAACAATTTTTATCTAAATTGTTTTTTGTATAAAAATTAGAATTAATAGGTGTGATATAACAAATTTCTATATGCATCTTCTTAGCATTAATATCTGAAATATACACCCAAATGAATTGATTGAGAGGGTATGTTTTATGAATATGAACATGAGGAGAGATGTTTGTTCTTGTGTAATAGGCTACGCCTCCAACCACTCTAAGAGAGGATTTCTTGTTCCATGTTGATCACAACATAAATCCCTCTATGTTAGGCACCTTATATTCCTCATGCTCCCGAGTTTCAACCAAAAATATAATCTCAATTTCACTTGTGATCCAAATTAATATAAGCCCTTTGTTCCAGGGAAAGCCCCCATGGTTCCAGAAGAGGATATAAAGTTTCTTAAATTGCTTTGATTGTTATCCTTTTAGTCTCTATCCCTAATAATGTCTTTTTGGTTCCTAATTATTGCTCATTTTACTTATTTTCTGGATTTCTTTACCTTTTGAACCTCCCTCCTTAATTTATCTTGATCTTCTGGAATGAGATCTTCATTTATAAATATTCAAGACCCTCTTAAGCTTGGATTTTTACTAAGTATGGCATGCTTATGGGCATTATATCTTAACATAACACGAATTGACCTATCTTTATTTTCAATTATTTTCCCCAACCTTTTTAATTCTATAAGGCTAGTTGTTTCAATTTGTAATTTGTTTTTTAGTTCCTCCTTTAATATTGCTAATGTGTCCTCATCTTTCAGTTCTTTTATACCAAAAATTATGAGGTTCAAGGCTCTTTTGTTGCACTCATGGTTTAACTCTATGAGCTTATTTATTTCCTCTTTGATAGGTTTGATATCCAATTTGCATTCCAAACTATTTATGGCCAAATTGTTAATCAACTTTTCTTCTAGCTCTTTAAGTGTGTCCCTAATATTAAACGATTTTCTTCAACCTCTTTTTCTTTCCCTGATTGTTTCATTTCTTTCTCTCGTTTTTCTATTTCTTGTAATCTATCCACTATAACAACCCTCCCGTTTAGTTACGACAACAAACCCCTTATAAAAAATGCCCAAAAAATAGGGACACACCATCCCACTATCAACATCTAGAAGTCACATGATAACATGACATAATCATTGTTAAGAACTAACCTGGCCAGTTCTAGGCTCTGCAACCATGACACGACATAAAGTGCTAACCACTCATGACATAGTTGAATAATCTACACACTTCCTAACCCTCATCAACCTAAAATTAGATGTCTAAAAATAGGACTTAAGAACAAGATTAGAAAGCAAGTTACTAAAATGCCTTCTATATCTCCAGGAATAATTGAATATTTGAAGAAAGTTCTCCAAGATATTACATGCCTAGAAAGATGGCAAGAGAGTTCCATCACAACAACCCATACATGATTTTATGATTACATGTAAATAAAGGAATAAATATTTGTATTCAGGAGGAGGCCATAATTACTGAAATTCAACCTTTACTTTAAATGCTTACTAGGATAAACTTATGATGTTACTTATCTAGGGAGCATACAGCGAAACTAAATATCTAAAGACCACCAAAAAGGGACTTATACGGTACAATAAAAAGGTGAAAGTATGTCAATGAATGTCATCTCCACAGAATTTATACGAGCTATATATATCCCTGAGCTATATATATCCCTTTGTAATGATATTACAGTTTAACAATAAATATTTGGATTTTTATTTTATTTTACTGTTAATAACTTCTTAGTTTAGGTTTCCATATTTTATTCCTTTGTAGCTTGTCTTTGATATTATTCCAGCTATGAATGTATTCAGGCCTGAAATATAATTATATTTGATGTAGTAAAGAACTAATCATATACGTCTAGGCTCTCTACAAATATATCCATGTAGAAGAATAGTACTTCCCAGATATTGCAAGTTCATTTCTTTCTGCAATACCTCTATTTACATAAATTTTGGTTGAAAATATTAAGGATATTGTTTTAATGATGGGTCCTTCTATTTTGCAGGGAACGCATCATATGTTAGAAGAATACACCAAGATCAACAGATGAAAATAATTTATTCTTGGCACTCTTTAACTATCACTTGTCTATTTGGTATTACCATAATAGTAATCCAAGTGACTTTTAATCAATAGGAAAGGAGTTACACCTTGATGGCTTCTCAAGCATCGATAACCCTTGAGAATGGAAGGTAAGTCTACGTGTTTGTTTAAATATTTTAATTAATTCTTGAAATTCAATAACAATATACTAATCACTTTCCTTCGCTTTCTACAGGTAAAAGAAATAACCCTCGCTATGGGATCCTGTTGATTTGAGTCTACAATTTTTAATGAGTAGAGTTATTTACAGTTTGTTTCCTTAAAAGGGGACATTTTCAAGAACACTGGATTTCCTTATGCAATGTAAAGAGTGACCTATATCCTTGTACATAGTCTATCATATCGACATTGGAATTCTTGTTCTAGAAAAATAATAATAATATTGTCTTTATGTATTGATACATTTGTGTGGTATGTGTTACTTTACTGCAAAAGATGAAACCTTAGATCTTAAAAACCCTAACGATATTTGTATAAGAGGGACATTTAAACAGATCATTTTGTTAAGTTATAGCGATATGACAATGAGGTAACACATAACCATAACGTTTACTCCTTGTTTGGACATTACTTGTTCTGGACCAAACACAAGAAAACGTCCTTACCTTCTACCAAAACTGAGGCATCAAAACGTTTTCGGCTTTTAGAGTAAGGTACAATGCATTGGGCTCGAGGTTTCCTCATTTTTCGTAATGGAAGTGACTTTTGGCTTACTTCCAATCTCTGGCCATTCAATAAGGTTTTTCTCTAGATTATATGCTAACTGTTAACCAGTTAATAAGAGCACTGGTCAATTATGCTACCAGTCGGCCATTAATGAAATCAACATTCAACCATACGCTTATCAATAATAGATACTACAAGTGAAACGCTCCAGCCGGTGACATTGCTAAGGCTACAAGGTTGAACAACCATAAATGGCTACCCGATTAAATCGACTAGACTGTAATAATCTAAAATTTGAACGTAATTCATTCCTCCATCCATTCAATATATGGAACCGCTGGCCTGTATAAATTCATTGTCCTTGAAGTTCAAACTGATCCATAGGATCTTTTAATGACTATGGTTGAGTTTTAAATTGCATGTGTTAATTAACCCTTTTAAGAATCTTAATGAAAGAATGAGGAAAAGAGAGGAATTATGGCAACCTGATGCAGGAGCATCTCCAACTCAGCAAGTATGGAGCCAGCGCATGTGTTTTTTTTTAAAACACATGACATATAAGCTAGATAACTTTTTGAATTTTCATTAAAGATGAAGCGCCATATCCTTCAAGGAAACATTTATGAAGGAGCGTCTGTTGTATTGTATCAGACCTTGAGCCTTACGCTCTTGTCTGAATTAGATAGGAGGCATTTATTAGAGTTAATGCAGGTAGATAGATGTTTAAGTCTAGATTAGACAGGTTTAGAGTCTGAGAGGGAAAATGGATATAGACACCCTCATTGTATCATTGTAACATTAGCCATCATTGAGAGAGAAGAGAAGAGTAGAGAATATTGTGAAGAACACCCATGTACAGGCATTTGAGTTAATAGAAGGAAGTTCTGATTCAAATTCATGGTTGGTGTTGTTTCTCTGTGTATATGGTTTATGTGCTCATGAATGTTTTCTTTCTGTTATGTATTTGCTTGATATATGCTATGCATGTGATTTCATGTTTTGAAACTAAAGTCTGAGAGAGGATTGAATGAGTTTCAATTGTTTCTCTATCTGAGCCAGGAGATTCCTGCAAAGAGTGCAGTCAAATTCATCCACATAGAGTGTGTTGATGAAGGCTCAGTAGACTAACTCTTGTTCTCATTCACCCAGAAGTTGATTTGTATTATTGAAGCCGTGCGAGGAGTGCACAGGCTGAAGAAGGAGTCTCAGTTGTCAATCTGAGAAAAGGGGGTTGAAGACTGCTACTGCAGAAAGTGCGCAGAGTCAAGTGGATTCAACACTTGAGAAATTGTTGAACGTTGAGTGCGAGGAGTGTGCACGAATCCATTTGAAGGAGTCAAAGTGGAAAAGCTCAGGAGGGTTAACACTTCTTGATACCGTGAAGGAGAGCACAAAAATCTGTGTAGAAGGAAGGACCGAGTAGAGTTTGCAGGCGCAGGATTGGAGAGCAAGCCTCGAGTAGAAATACTTAGCCATTTCAGAGAGACCCCGAGAAGGAGAAATGGACGGTCAAGATTCGCTGATCAAAGCTGCGAAGTCCCGTCGACCGCTATATCTCAAAATACTTGCATAAGTTTTAGGCCTGTAGGAGCGGAGGAAGGTCCTGGAGAATCAGAGTTCAGGATATCGGGGTTTCTGTGGTCAAGAAACTTGCGTAGAGAGAAATCACGATTAGCGATTTCCCGATGTGATCGGAGCCGTTGATCATAGTGGGATACGTGGCACGAGATCTCGGGAAGTTGGGGTTCAGTGTTTCGGGATTCTCGCATACAACGAAATTGCAGCAGGAGGAACCACGATTTCACGAAACGCGACGGGCCCCACAGTCTTAACACTTCAGTGGAGGACAGGTGGCATCGGGGATTAGGAATCGGGGATTCGCAAGAGCAGTGACCCACGACAACGTGAGTACCGATTTCCCGATGGGATAATTCCTGACAGCAGCAAGGAAGGCACACATGAATATTCCATCGAGTTTCGGAGATTGTGAGACCTGAGTGCAGGACTCGCAACCCAGTGAGTTTCGATTTCCCGATAAGGTAAATGGATATCGTCGGAGAAGCATCATGTGGGTGTAGAATATCCCGATAAGGGATCTTAAGAGCAGTTCATCTCTTCGACCGAGAGAAGAAAGAAGGTCCTGGTGATAGTGTATGGGTGCCAGGGGTGACGTCTACATCAAGTGGTATCAGAGCGAGAAAATCTCTCTGTTTTCTGTAGCAGAGGAGAAGAGAAAATTTCACCATGTCACCGAGAAGAGGTAGACAATCACCCAATCCAGAGGGGGAAAGGGAATTGTCTAGGGAAAGAGAAATGTCTAGAGAAATAAGTAGCCAAGGACAAAATATAGAGATGGAGAGGGAATTACGAAATCTTCGTGCCAGAATGGAAGATATGGAAGCAACTCATAGACGCGGAGTTGGTGCAGGGGATCTTAGTGATTCTGAGGTTGAAGAGGAAGCTGGACATGAAGAAGAGGTCACAACAGGAGATGCGTCAACCGAGCGGTTGATCAAAGCCATTTCCAGGATGAGTTCAAAGACAAAAATGGACATTCCAGTCTACGAAGGAAGTCTAGATGCAGAAGAGCTGTTGGATTGGATCTGAGCTCTTGAAACCTACTTCGATTATGAAGATATCGAAGTGGATAAAAAGGTAAGACATGTTGTGGTGGGACGAGCTACAGGAAGACAGACGTTCCAAAGGTAAGCAGAAAATTAAAAGCTGGGACCGAATGATTGCTAAGATGAAAGCAAAATTCATCCCAAGGGATTATCATATCACACTATTCAGGCAAATGCAAAACCTGAGGCAGAAGTTGATGACAGTGAAGGAGTACACCGAGGAATTTTATAAACTCAATATTCGAGCAGGTCATCGGGAGAGCGATGATGAGAAGGTAGCCAGATATCTGAATGGTTTGAGATATGACATTCAGGATGAATTAAGCATGGCGACCATCAAAACAGTGGAGGATGCTTACCATATGGCTCTGAAGGCCGAGGAGAAGCTGAGTCGTAAGCAAGGTCAATGAGGGTGAGGCAAGAGTCAGCCCAGAGGTAAGACAGTTGCCCAAGAGAAATACCAGAAGCCCAAGGAGGAATGGAATAAGCATCTGGGTAAGATTGAAAGAGGTGGAACTTCACAGTGAGGACAACAATATGCTGAGCAGAGGAGACAAGATACAGAGCAGGGTGGCGGGTATGCTGACGCCAACACTTTTACTTGTACCAGGGGTAGGGGAAGAGGCCGAGGTGGAATCATCACATGTTTTACATGTGGGAAGGATGGACATAAAGCCGTTGATTGTCCAGACAGGAAAACATATAGAGGAGAAGCTCACATCGCTGAGGCACAGATGCGTGATGTGGAGAATGAAGACATCGGAAGTGGGAGGTCACTGACGGTGCACAAAGTTCTCTTAACACCCGAGAAGGAGGTGGAGAGTTCAGCTCAGAGGAACAAACTGTTCAGGACAACGTGCAAGACCAAGGGCTGGAAATCCAAGGTTATTGTGGACAATGATAGCATAGATAATCTCGTTTCGACCGAGATGGTGGAAAACTTGGAGCTGGAAGCGACTGATCACCCGAGTCCATACAAAGTATCATGGCTACAGAAGGGACATCAGGTGAGTGTCACTAAACAGTGTTTAGTTGAATTCAAGATGGGTGAATATAAGGATAAGGTCTTATGTGATGTTATTCCCATGGATGTATGTCATGTATTGTTGGGTAGACCATGGCAATATGACAGAAGTGTAGTTCATGATGGGAGAATGAACAATTACACTTTAGAGAAGGATGGGAGAACCCATACGTTGCTTCTGATAAAGGATAAGGAAATAAAGCCAGAAGTGAGCAACACAATACTTCTCATGAGTGGGAAGGAACTTCTCACAGAGATGGAGAAGAAAGAAGATCCACAATTCTTTGTTGTCAGGAAGCCGAGAATTGTTCTGACAAGCACAAGAGTGGATGACTTGCCAGATGAGATTCAGGAACTGCTCGAAGGGTTCATTGATATCATCGTGGACGAATTAACTCATTCGTTGCCACCAATGAGAAGCGTGAGCCATCACATCGACCTCATACCAGGAGACAGTTTTTCGAATAAGGCTGCGTACAGATTGACGCCACAAGAAAATGAGGAGGTCAAGAAGCAGGTCCAAGAGCTGGTGGATAAAGGATTGGTCAGAGAAAGCCTGAGTCCGTGTGTTGTTCCAACAATACTAAGTCCAAATATTGATGGAGGTTAGAGAATGTGTACAGACTCTAGAGCGATCAACAAAATCACCATCAGGTACAGATTTCCACTGCCAAGGATGGATGATCTAATGGATTGCCTGAGTGGGGCAAATTATTTTTCGAAGATTGATCTGAAGAGCGGGTATCATCAAATTCGCATGAGGGAAGGTGATGAATGGAAGACAACATTCAAGACAAATGAAGGTTTGTATGAATGGTTGGTCATGTCGTTTGGCTTGACAAACGCATCGAGCACATTCATGAGGCTAATGAATGAAGTCCTAAAGGAATTCATCGGAAATTTTGTTGTCATATATCCGGATGATATATTGATCTTCAGTAAGACGAAGACTGAGCATTTGAAACATTTGGCCATTGTGATGAGAAAGCTATAGCAGGAGAAGCTATTGATTAATATGAAGAAATCTTCATTTATGCAAACAGAGCTCATTTACTTGGGTTTTGTTATCTCAGCGAATGAGTTAAAGATGGATCCAGAAAAAGTGGAAGTGATCAAAAACTGGCCATCACCGAGAAATGTTTTCGAGGTGAGGAGTTTCCATGGACTGGCTAGTTTCTACATAAAATTCATTAGGAACTTCAGTGGAATTAGCGCAACGATGATGGACACAGTGAAGAAGCGACACAAGTCTTTTCATTGGATAACAAAGGCTGAGAAAAGCTTCAATATGTTGAAGCAGAAGATCACAGAGCAACCAATTCTGGTGTTGCCTGACTTTCAAAAGACATTTCAGGTGAAATGTGATGCCATCGGATATGCTATAGGAGCGGTCATGAGTCAGGAGGACAGACCAGTTGCATATTACAGCGAGAAGCTGGATGAAGCAAAGATGAAATACTCCACGTATGCTAAAGAGTTTTACGCTATCATACATGCATTGAAGAAGTGGAGGCATTATTTGATCCCAAAAGAATTTGTATTGTACAGCGATAATCATGCATTGCAGTTTGTGAGTCAACAAGATAAGTTGAACCAGAAGCATGCAAAATGGGTAGAATATATGCAGAATTTCACATTTGTGATAAAACACATTTCAGGAACTGCTAACAAAGTGGTTGATGCTTTGAGCAGGAAATGTTTATTGCTGCAGGAGTTCCGAGTCAAGACATTGGGTTTTGAAAACCTGAGGGACATGTATGCAGGAGATGCAGATTTCGGGGAAGCATACGAGGCAACTGAGAATCTAGTTCTCAGAGATAGAAGCCCGTGGATAGATTATATGATCCAGGAAGGATTGTTGTTCAGAGGAAATCAACTGTGCATTCCAAATTGATCCATGAGGGAGAACTTGCTAAAGGATAAGCATAGTGGTGGATTGGCCGGACACTTTGGCCATGAAAAAACGTTCGCGAAGCTGAGTGAATCATATTTTTGGCCAGGCATGCGAGCAGAGGTCAAGCGATTTGTTGACAAGTGTCGGATTTGTCAGCATTCGAAGGGGCGAAAGCAGAATGCAGGGTTTTATCAGCCATTGCCCATACCAGAGAGACCATGGGAGGCGATCAACATGGATTTTGTATTGGGTCTGCCAAGGACGTAGAGAGGGGTTGATTCCATCTTTGTGGTGGTAGACAGGTTTTCAAAGATGGCACATTTTATTCCATGCCAGAAAACTAGCGATGCGACACACATCGCGAATTTTTTTTTTAAAGAGATCGTTAGACTTCATGGATTGCCGAGAAGTATAGTCTCGGACAGGGATACCAAATTCATAGGTCATTTTTGGAGGACGCTATGGAATAAGCTAGGAACTAATTTGGCATTTATTTCATCTTATCATCCGCAGACAGATGGACAAACGGAAGTCATCAACAGAAGTCTAGGGGACTTGTTAAGAAGCTTGGTGATAGAACACCACAGCAACTGGGACAATGTGTTTCCACAGGCAGAATTCGCTTACAATGACTCTGTGAACAAGAGCACAAGAAAAAGCCCATTTCAGATTGTGTATGGGACACAACCGAGAGGAGTTTCTAAACTCAGGGAGTCAGAACAGACTACGACTAGCAGTGCTAGTGTAGAAGAGTTCGCTGAGGCGATGCAGGAACTTCACAGCAGGGTGAGGCAGCGACTGATGGATGAAAATCAGGAGTATAAGCGCAGAGCCGATCAGCGGAAGAGATAACTTCAGTTTGAAGTTGGTGATCTGGTTCTGGCACATTTGAGAAAGGAAAGGATCCCAAGGGGAGCATATAATAAGTTGAATATGAAGAAAATCGGACCATACAGAGTCCTGAAGAAATTCAGAGAAAATGCATATGAGATTGAGTTGTCGGATGGCATCGGGATATCTCTGATATTCAATGTTTCGGATTTATAACCATACAAGGAAGGAGAAGTAGAGACTGAAACTGAGCAGCTAGAAGTCCAGTGGCAGAAGCAGATGCCGATAGAAGAAAAGCCACAGATGGAGTGGATACTGGACAAGCGAGTGGGTAAGAAGACCAGGAGAAAGGAATACTACGAGTATCTGGTCAAGTGGAAGAATCACCCAGTGGAAGATGCCAGCTGGGAAACAAAAGTAGTTATACAGAAGCATGGATAGACCATGCAAGAGCTCATGGACAGGAGCCCATGAAAGTTTTCAAGCTGAGGAGTATGATGCAGGAGCATCGCCAACTCAGCAAGTATGGAGCCAGCGCATGTGTTTTTTTTTAAAACACATGACATATAAGCTAGATAACTTTTTGAATTTTCATTAAAGATGAAGTGCCATATCCTTCAAGGAAACATTTATGAAGGAGCGCTTGTTGTATTGTATCAGAAATCGAGCCTTACGCTCTTGTCTGAATTAGATAGGAGGCATTTATTAGAGTTAATGCAGGTAGATAGATGTTTAAGTCTAGATTAGACAGTTTTAGAGTCTGAGAGGGAAAACGGATATAGACACCCGCATTGTATCATTGTAACATTAGCCAGCATTGAGAGAGAAGAGAAGAGCAGAGAATATTGTGAAGAACACCCATGTACAGGCATTTGAGTTAATAGAAGGAAGTTCTGATTCAAATTCATGGTTGGTGTTGTTTCTCTGTGTATATGGTTTATGTGCTCATGAATGTTTGCTTTATGTTATGTATTTGCTTGATATATGTTGTGCATGTGATTTCATGTTTTGAAACTGAAGTCTGAGAGAGGATTGAATGAGTTTCAATTGTTTTTGTATCTGAGCCAGGAGATTCCTGCAAAGAGTGCAGTCGAATTCATCCACATAGAGTGCGTTGATGAAGGCTCAGTAGTCTAACTCTTGTTCTCATTCACCCAGAAGTTGATTTGTATTATTGAATCCGTGTGAGGAGTGAACAGGCTGAAGAAGGAGTCTCAGTTGTCAATCTGAGAAAAGGGGGTTGAAGATTGCTGCTACAGAAAGTGTGCAGAGTCGAGGGGATTCAGCACTTGAGAAATTGTTGAACGTTGAGTGCGAGGAGTGTGCATGAATCCATCTGAAGGAGTCAGAGTGGAAAATATTAGGAGGGTTAACACTTCTTGATACTCTGAAGGAGAGCACAAAAATCTGTGTAGAAGGAAGGACCGAGCAGAGTTTACAGGCGCAGGCTTGGAGAGCAAGCCTTGAGCAGAAATACTTAGCCATTTCAGAGAGACCCCGAGAAGGAGAAATGGACGGTCAGGATTTGCTGATGAAAGCCACGAAGTCCCGTCGACCGCTAGATCTCAAAATACTTGCATAAGGTTTAGGCCTGAAGGAGCGGAGGAAGGTCCCGGAGAATCGAAGTTCGGGATATCGGGGTTTCTGTGGTCGAGAAACTCGCGTAGAGAGAAATCGCGATTAGCAATTTCCCGACGTGATCAGAGCCGTTGATCATAGTGGGATACGTGGCACGAGATCCCGGGAAGTCGGGGTTCGGTGTTTCAAGGTTCTCGCATCCAACAAAATTGCAGCAGGAGGAACCGCGATTTCGTGAAACGCGATGGGCCCCACAGTATTAACACTTCAGTGGAGGACAGGTGGCATCGGGGGATCGAGAATCAGGGATTCACAAGAGAAGTGACCCACGACAACGTGAGTACCGATTTCCCAACGAGATAATTCCCGACAGCAGCAAGGAAGGCACAAGTGAATATTCCATCGGGTTTCGGAGATTGTGAGACCTGAGTGCAGGACTCGCAACCCAGGGAGTTCCGATTTCCTGATAAGGTAAAGGGATATCGTCGGAGAAGCATCTTGTGGGTGCAGAAGATCTCGATAAGGGATCTTAAGAACAGTTCAGCTCTTTGACCGAGAGAAGAAAGAAGGTCCTGCTGATAGTGGACCAGTGCCAGGGGTGACATCTTCATCACAACCATATACACATATGCAAATCTGAAATGAAGTAATAAATAGCAAACCATAACACGAGAATTGATAACGGAGTTTGGCACAACGTTGCCTATGTTTCCGGGCCTTTATCTCTGTGGGGGAGGCTTCTTTATTTCTTTTCAAAATCTCAAAAGTACATCGCAGCAATGTCAATTGGATACAAGACTAATCTGGTCATGTTCTTCCAGATCTCTATAACCCAGTAAAGAAAATGGCATGCAAAACGGATGTCTGGAGCTCCCAGAAATGGCCCGCAAGTGTCTGCTCCTCAATAGCTTCCCTGCATAAAAATGGCTTTGATTTGGCTTCCCTTCAGCATAACTCTTCTCTGAATGTCCTCCATGGCCTCAAACAGGTCTGGCTCTTATAGATCTGAAGTTGGTTATCCATTCTCAACATCCTCCCAAAATTTGGGCTCCAAAAATGCCCAATATCTCCCAAAAATGGATAAAATACATTAATACAGGCATAATATCAATAAAAAATCCAAAACATTAACAAAAAACCCACTTTTGTTTTAAAATTATGGGCACAACCCCCTTTTGGTGCGCTCTTGGTCATATGGGAGGCATCCATGTGGTCGGGCACTCCATCGGTTGTGCACTGGCCCCCCTGTTCGGGCTGGCTCCTGGTCATCGAGCGCTTGCATAGGATCGTGGCTTATCAACTTACCCACGCATATGGTGCCCCTTTCATGTAATCCTTGGTCATATGTGGTAATTGTATAGGACCATGTCCCGTACCCTATGCTAACAACTCAACAATAGGCCCCGGGTTACATGGAGCCGCTCGAGACCTCGCGCTGGAGGTTATACACAGTCCGCGCCTCCCTGTGGTCAGACGCAAGCAATGAAACCGTGGAATGTCTGGTCGTATGTCAGTGTCGAGGGCTGGGGCTAAGCCCTAGCCCTTTCCCCCTCTGAATGTCATTCGAATCAAATTCAAATATATTCTTTACCATATAGTTGTTAAGAACTAACTGTGGAGTGGGTGGTTAGCCCGTTCCTGCCAGTCCGTAGCGCAGAAGTAGGTCGAGGGTTCAACTCCGGTGGAGACCCCATAATTTTACACAACGCCGAAAGCCAATCACAGGGTTCCATGTGGCACCTCAACAACCAATAAAAAAACTGCCACCTGTCGAGTGCTGATTCATCCACCTGTCTGTCGCGTACCCTGCCACCTATCACTGTACCTGCTCAGTCATCCTACTGATGTCATCCATGCCATGTCATCTTGTGGCACGTGTCACCCTTACAGTGGTGACACATGTCACCCTCTGACTGGTCCAATTGTACCTGTCATGTGCTCCACCACCTGCCACGTGTTGTCACCAGAAGCTTCCACGTCAGCTGTATGGACATACGGCCTGTATAGTCAGCCTGCCATGTGGCACTCTACGAACTGTACAGTCACCCATTTTTTTGCCTATTTCAGTTTTCGGACAGAACACGATATCTTTCGCATACAGAGCCCGTTTGATGAAGTAAATATATACCCAGAATTAGGAATACGAGACAGACGCAATGGCGCTAGTTTCGTTGAATTCCGAGCACTTTCCTTTTTGAGCCTTTTTGAGCCCTATCAGGCTTCTGGATCTGATTCTGGATCACAAACGCTGTCATAAAAACATTGTATAAATTTATTGACCTGTATAAATTCATTGATAGTAAAATTTCACTGCCCAATGCTAAAGAAACGTGGTCATAAAAATGCAGGGACTTCAACTGCAAATCACTAAAAATGTAGATAGACAGGGATTCCAACACAAAAATGCAGACCAAAATAATTGTAGGCATTCAATCGAATGGGCGAAGGCTCAATATAAAAATCATCAATTATTACTGTTTAGAGATAAAATTCACAGAGAAAAAGGCCATCCATAACAATCACAGAGTTAAGATGCGAGGGAGGTAATGCATCACAGTGTTGGTCCATCGAGCAATATATAAAATGCAGAGATAAACTTCTCCGGCGATTATACACGTAGAATGAGGAACTTCGCCATCAGTCAAAATTCAAGGTTATTTAAATGCATCAAGGAGAAAGGCAAACCTTCTTCCAAGGACAGCAACAGAGGTAGATGGTTAGCAAGTTCGCCCGTCGCTCATCATCCTCGCACAGAAAAGCAGGGCGTTGAGATCCATAGGTCTTTTAACTCTAAGGAGACGACCGTAGATCAAGCTCCTGGCTGACTGCTCAAGCAAGGACTAAGGAGCTAAGGACGAAATGCCGACAACCATTAAGGACTCAATCAATCACAGCTAGGTGGTCAAGACATGCAGGAAAACAAAGGCCACATGAGACAACAACCGTTGAGCTAGGCTAAGAAAAGTTTCATCCATCCATTTTAATATAACTCAGTTTACTTCTCCGTTAAATGTGCAGATAAGAGCATAAGTCCTAACATAATCTATCATACACAAATGAAGAGAGCATATCGTTTCCTGATTGCCCACTTCGAATGACGTCCCGCGTGCTCCATGCAGCTCTCGCTCGCCGACCATCGAGACTTCAACGGTACCTCCCAGCCAATGCTAGGGGTACTCTTCTTCCCCCTTAGCCCCCCCGAGCTGCAAAGGAGCGACACACACTATCCAAAGATCTCGTCTAGCTCCCAACTCGCCTTGCAAGGCTGAGTAGGGTATCCAAACTCCCACAAGTAAATCAGTCAAGTAGATATTTCTGCAGCGTAACGTTACGCAAACAAAGGATCCCCCTTCGTCCTTCTCCTTCCCTCATTTTATAGAGTTCTGAACTTCCTTTCTTTCCTAAAATCTCATTTAATTAATTTTTTTTTAAAATAAAATCCTAAAAATTCTTCTCCATACAAGTGTCACCCATCCCCTTCATTCCTCCATTATTTAATTTCTTTAATTAATTAATTATCTTATTTCCCTCACCCACCTAGAGTTACTCCTAGAATCACTCCTAGGTGTCCCCAAATTCCCTTACAGGTTTTAAAGGCTTTCCCTATTATGAAATTACTAATTCAGTTTAAAATTAGAAAGCTCTTAAATGTAGATTCTTTACTAAGTTGACTTCCCACTTTTTCCTTTAAGTTCCACTTTTCCCCTTTTTATGTTACCTCTTTTCCCTAGTTTCCTAATATTTTAGATTTTCCCTCTTTCCCCTTTTACTTAGAACTCAAAAAGGTAGGTGTGAAAATTAACCCTTTTTCCCTTTTCTTATTGAATTATTATATTTTAAATTATCAAGTACTAAAACAATTAATTCCCTTTTTAAATTTTAATCCAATAGATTTTTTTTTGAAACAATTAATTTCTTAATTCCTTTATGTCTCAAGATTTAACAAAGATCATAATTATCATTTAAGTTGTTTTTATTTGAATTATTATTATTTATTATTTATTTTTTTTATTTTTTTTAAAGGTAGACTAAATTTTACCACTAGCGTAATTTAGACTTAGACCTTAGATTTTGTACCGAGCGACAATTAATTAGGGAAAATGTTTTTTTTTCTTTTAAATTACTTAACATGTTATTTGTCTTAGGGTCATCTAGGTTCATCCCTCTATCATCAACAATGCGACGTGCCCTCCAGGATGCACTAGGTGCTCCAAGGGTGCCACTTGCCTCATTTGTTCCTTTGCGTGATGTGCCCTTCAGGACGCACTATGTGCTCCAAGGGTGCCACTTGCCTCTTGACTGATTTTGTAGACATCAATAACCCCTGGAGTCAACACTCTACCAGGTGAACTTATGGGAGACTAAGGGATTCTAAGGAATAAGGCCCCCACCTTATTGAACGCCCCTTAGAATCATCGTGAGCAACTGTCGCAATCTGCCCTCATGGCATTGTGGGTCCTCTCGAACTAGGTAATCGTTAACCTACAGTTTGAGCCACGATGGGAGTTCTAGTAGGTTGTGGCAAGGATACTGTCTACCCCTCTCCCTCAACATCTCTGGTAGTCATGCATGACCCCTTTACTCCATATGTGAGTCTGGTTGGCAAACTATCGTCAGCCTGCATCATCAGTCAAATCATGTCAGAACATATCCATATCATATCATCTAATC
Source organism: Picea engelmannii (assembly GCA_009831015.1). Classification (NCBI taxonomy): domain Eukaryota; kingdom Viridiplantae; phylum Streptophyta; class Pinopsida; order Pinales; family Pinaceae; genus Picea; species Picea engelmannii. The sequence goes on from ML787502.1 coordinate 788,973, forward strand.
ATATGCATTAATATCACAGTAATACAATCAAACCCCAATGGTACACTCCCTGACTTGATCCGGAGTCCAAGGGGTTCCATCGATGCCTTTGCATCCTCAAGGTCCAAAATACTGCACACTCAGTAAAATCGAGTCAATAGAACATGTCTATGTCATAGCAGTAAATCAACATGTTATCAACCCATAATGCCTCATAATCAAAATCAAATGTTTTAATAGCATAATAATCTAGATCACTTGCGAGAAAGTGTCCTCAAGAATAAGTTCGCTCAGTGCACCAAAGTGAGATGTTACATACACCCCCTCTTAGTCTAAACTTTGTCCCAAAGTTTCATAGTATAAATGTCGAAATAAAGTGTATCACGGTATCATATGTCTATCTATCAAACAAAAATGGAATTTTTTTGCGCATATCATATGCATCCTCCCAGGTCGCCGAGTGTGGACTATAATTCTCCCACTGGACCTTGACCTAATCTACCGTTCGACATCATATCTGTCGAACGCGATGATTATCGAGGATGCGGATCAGCTCAGCCATGAGCGCACCCTCATCTAACACCCGCAAGGTACTCAAGTCAAATAATGTGAAGGATCACTAATCATAAAGTCTCAACAGAGACGTGAAATACATCGTGCATATGCCTCAAGAATCAGACAAGGCTAGTCATCAGGCCACAAAACTCTCCTTTCCAAAATATCGTAGGATATATTTTAACCCCTTTTCCAAACTAGATCGAACTCTTATGCAGTTTCATCCACAAAAAGACTCGATCACCACAACGTAACTACAGTCGACACGACACGCATCATCGTAACTCTTCTATCAATCCTGCGCTTCCTTGATCCTTTGTCTTAAAGTTTTCATTTAATCTTCCAAATTTGTTTTTGGATCACTCTCAGTCCCACCTGGACCCTATCTGCAAGTTGATCTCAAATCAAGGCACCCAACACGGTCTCCCGTAAAGAAACTCGAAAGGCACCATCTTAATGGTGATCTAGTAACTGTTGTTGTAAGCGAACTCCACTAGTGGCAATAATTCTTCCCAACGATTTTGTTGGTCCATCACGTACATGTGCAACATGTCCTCCAAGGTTTGGTTCGTTCGTTCAGTCTACCCGTCAGTTTTCGGGTGATACACAGTTCTAAAGTTAAGTTGGGTTCCCAAGGCCTCTTGGAAACTCATCCAAAATCGTCCAGTAAACACTGATCCTCGATCGGATATAATCCTCTTAGGCACACCATGCAACCTCACAATCTCACTGATGAAGACTCTAGCTATGTCAGGTTCCTGATATGTCGTATGAACAGGAATAAAGTGGGAACTCTTCGTCAGAGTGTCTACTACTACGAAAATCAATTCATGTCTCCTTGTCGTTAGTGGCAATCCAACAATAAAATCCATTGAAATAACCTCCCATTTTGATTCCGGAATAGCAAGTGATTGTAGTAATCCTGCTGGGTGTCTATGTTCAGCCTTTACCTACTGACATCTAGACATTTGGCCACATAGTTGACTATGTCCGCCTTCGTTCCCTTCTAGAAGAATAAGGGTTTAAGGTCTACCCTCATCTTCGTGACTCTCGGGTGAGCCATGTAAACTGCTCTATGTGTCTCACTCGGAATCAACATCCTCAACTCGTCGTTCGGCAGTACGTAGATACGATTTTTTTAAACCTCAATAATCCATCGCTATCAAATGAAAATCCTTCAAATCGTGGTATCATCATTGTGTTTTGTCCAATAAAACCCTTGACCTCTTTTTACCTGTCATCATCACGTTGTAAAGTTAGAATCTTTTCACGCAGATTCGTCTAAAGCGGCAACACCGAAAAGATGCGTGGTCTCTGACTCAATGCATCTGCCACTCGGTTCATTGTTCCCTTTATGTAATTAATCTCAAAGTCGTACTCGTTAAGCAATTCCGACCAATGTCGTTGTCGCACGTTCAGGTTGCTTTGCGTAAAAATGTGTTGTAGTCCACAATGGTCAGTCTTTAGTTCAAAATTTTGTCCAACAAGGTAGTGTCTCCATACCTTCATGGAATATACGATGGCTAACAACTCCAAAATGTGCGCCGCATAGTTCTCCCCATGCCTTCTTAGTTTCCTCTAAATGTAAGCGATCACTCATCTATCTTGCATTAAGACTCTGCCTAAACCTTCCTTGGATGTGTCAGTGCATACCAAGAAGTCCACATCCATGTCAGGAACCTTTAGTATCGGTGTCGTTGTCAACAATTATTTGAGCCTACGAAATGCTTCCGCGCATTTCTAGGTCCAAACAAACTTCTTGTTCTTCTTTTGCAACTCTGTGATCGGAATTGTTATCTTTGAAAACCCCTCAACGAATCGTCGCTAGTATCCTGCTAAACCCATAAATCTACGCACTTATGGGACATTCGTCGGCACAGGTCATTCCATGATAGCTTCAACCTTTGTTGGATCCACGGTGATGCCTTCGCCAAAGATGACATGCCCTAAGTAGTAAATATTTGTTTGATAAAATGAACATTTGGACAACTTCCCATACAATTGTTTCTCTCGCAGACACTGTAGTACCAAGCGCAAGTGCTCGTCATGCTCCTCCATCATTCGAGAGTAAATCAAAATATCGTCAATGAGTACTTGGATGAGCTTGTCCAAGTACTCGCAAAACACCCCATTCATCAAACTCATGGATACCCATGGGGAATTTGTTAGTCCAAACGGTAAAACAGTAAACTCGTAATGTCCAACCTCATCTTAAAGGCGGTCTTAGGGACGTCATCGTCCTTAATCTGTAACTGGTGGTATCCAAGTCGCAAGTCAATCCTTAAGAACACCGTCGCAGCCTTCATTTGATCGAACATATCATCATCCTTGGCAACGGATAATGATTCTTGATCATGGCCTTGTTCAATTGACAGTAGTCAATGCAGAGCCTCCACGACCCATCCTTCTTTCGCATGAAAATAACAAGTGCACCCCATGATGACACACTAGGACGTAACAGTCCCAGGTCCAGCAACTCCTTTAGTTTCATTTTCAAATCTTGTAACTCCAGGGTCAACATCCGATAAGGAATTCTTGCTATCGGTTCAGTCCTCAGTTTCAGGTCTATGGTAAAATCCAACTCCCTCTCTGACAACATCGTAGGTGACTCCTCTGGAAATACTCCGCAAACTCTTTCACCATTGGAAGGTGTTCTAGACCTTCCGCTACTCCCTTCTTATTTAACGCAAGGATCGCATAAAGATTGCACCCCTTACGCTTACTCTTCCATAGCTGTAAGGAAGAGATGAACCTCAAGGAAACTCCCTGGTTCCGTCCTACAATCACACGTCTCTGTCCCTCGTCATCTACCAAGCTCAATTGTTTTGTCTTACAGTTGTGTATTGCCTCATGCGATTCCAACCAGTCCATACCAATCATGACATCATAAGATCCCAAGATCATGACGTACAGGTTGGCCCTGGTGACAAACTCTCCCAAGTTAAGGATACAGACCGTAACCCTTCCCCCAACATTCCATTGGCCTCGAGGCCATTTCTACAAGATACACTCATATTGTTTGAAAGTCTTTACTTCAATCCTTTTTAGCACTGCACCAAAAATGAAACTCTCGGTAGTACTGGGATCTATTAAATATTAAGGGTATGGTCCACGACGATACCTGTCATCTCGAGCATAGTTGACTGATGCTCTACCTGGCAGTTATGCACCGCTGCATGAATCTGATGGGCCTTGCCCAAAACTCCCACGGTAGTGGGTTCAGCTGATCCAGATGCTCTGACCCTTTCCTTGGGGCAGTCACATTGGTACTGTGGCTCCCCACAACCCAACATACTTTCTTCGGTCCAGTATTCCTGGTACCCGAAGTAGACGTTGAATTCTAACAATAAGACCAAACTCGAACTTCTTGACCTTATGTTTCAAGGTAATTTAGGGTGGAGCACACCAAATCCGCTCTAAAACGGGCCTCGTACTCGGGCCCGTGTGGTTTCCTCATCGTGAGGCATCGAAATCGTAGAGCCGTCGATCGATGAATTCCTCAGGAAGATACCCCTCCTGGAACCGTTCCTCGAATAGTTCCCATGACACATCTTGACAATCATATTCAAACGATAGGAGCATCTCCCACCATGGAAGAGCGCTCCCCTTCAGTGGAGGACCGCCATGCGGAACTTCATGTTGGAAGTAAAATAGTGAAGCGTAAGCACGTCGCCATACTCTCACACCATGCCTTGGCGGGTGTGTCATCCAGGGCACCCAAGAACTCAGTAATTGACCATCTCGAGTTCAAAGTGAATACTAATAGTACTGGCTGGGTGCACTGCGAACCCTCTAGGGTATAGGTGCCTTGGCCTTATCTCAGTACAGATGGTGAATCAAGGCCTCTAACATTCCCTGGAAGCACCTTATCAAGCCATCATCATCCATTACAACAATCGGATCTAGCCCAAGGACTTGTTCCTCCCCTTGGGGCTAGACTCCGAGGGAACGACACTTCTGGAGGCATCGCACCTCTGTCCACGGCACCCGCTGTGAAACCTTGGGGCATCCTCTAATCGACATCGCCACAAGAACACGTTAAGTTTTTTGTTAACGCTAAGCCAACTCAAGCTTCACTGCAGTGGAAACATTGCGATCCATAGTCGCAGGGTTGAACCACCTCTGATACCATGTGTAACAACACTCCCGTTTAATTACGACAACAAGCCCCTCATAACAAATGCCCAAAAAGCAGGGACATGACATCCCACTCCCAACATCTAGAAGTCAATGATAACATGACATAATCATCGTTAAGAACTAACCTGGCTAGTTCTAGGCTCTGCAACCATGACATGACATAGAGTGATAACCACTCATGACATAGTTGAATAATCTATACAGTTCCTAACCCTCATCAACCTAAAATTAGATGTCTAAAAATTGGACTTAAGAACAAGATTAGAAAGCAAGTTACTAAAATGCCTTCTCTATCTCTAGGAATAATTGAATATTTGAAGAAAGTTCTCCAAGATATTACATGCCAAGAAAGATGGCAAGAGAGTTCCATCACAACAACCCATACAATATTTTATGATTACATGTAAATACAAGAATAAATATTTGTATTCAGGAGGAGGCCATAATTACTGAAATTCAACCTTTACTTTAATTGCTTACTATGCTAAACTTACGATGTTACTTATCTAGGGAGCATACAGTGAAACTGAAGATCTAAAGACCACCAAAAAGGGACTTATACGGTACAAGAAAAAGGTGAAAGTATCTCAATGAACATCATCTCCACAGAATTTATACAAGCTATATATATCCCTTTGTAATGATATTACAGTTTAACAATAAATATTTGGATTTTTATTTTATTTTACTGTTAATAACTTCTTAGTTTAGGTTTCCAGGTTTTATTCCTTTGTAGCTTGTCTTTGATATTATTCCAGCTATGGATGTATTCAGGCCTGAAATCAAATTATATTTGATGTAGTAAAGAACTAATCATATACGTCTAGGCTCTCTACAAATATATCTGTGTAGAAGAATAGTACTTCCCTGATATTGCAAGTTCATTTCTTTCTGCAATACCTCTATTTACATAAATTTTGGTTGAAAAGATTATGGATATTGTTTTAATGATGGGTCCTTCTATTTTGCAGGGAACGCATCATATGTTAAAAGAATACACCAGAATCAACAGATGTAAATAATTTATTCTTGGCACTCTTTAACTATCACTTGTGTATTTGGTATTACCATAATAGTAATCCAAGTAAGTTTTAATAAATAGGAAAGGAGTTACACCTTCATGGCTTCTCAAGCATCGATAACCCTTGAGAATAGAAGGTAAGTCTACATGTTTGTTTAAATATTTTACTTAATTCTTGAAATTCAATAACAATATACTAATCACTTTCCTTCGCTTTCTATAGGTAAAAGAAAGAATCCTCGCTATGGGATCCTGTTGATTTGAGTCTACAATTTTTAACGAGTAGAGTTATTTACAGTTTGTTTCCTTAAAAGGGGACATTTTCAAGAACACTAGATTTCCTTATGCAATGTAAAGAGTGACCTATATCCTTGTACATAGTCTATCATATCGACATTGGAATTCTTGTTCTAGAAAAATAATAATAATATTGTCTTTATGTATGTATACATTTGTGTGGTATGTGTTACTTTACTGCAAAAGATGAAACCTTAGATCTTAAAAACCCTAACAATCTTTGTATAAGAGAGAAATTTAAATATATCATTTTGTTAAGTTATAGCGATATGACAATGAGGTAACACTTAACCATAACGTTTACTCCTTGTTTGGACATTACTTGTTCTGGACCAAACACAAGAAAATGTCCTTGCCTTCTACCAAACCTGAGGCATCAAAACGTTTTCGGCTTTCAGAGTAAGGTACAATGCGATGGGCTCGAGGTTTCCTCATTTTTCATAATGGAAGTGACTTTTGGCTTACTTCCAATCTCTGGCCATTCAATAAGGTTTTTCTCTAGATTATATGATAATCGTTAACCAGTTAATAAGAGCGTTGGTCAATTATGCTACCAGTCGACCCTTAATGAAATCAACATTCAACCATACGCTTATCAATAATAGATACTACAAGTGAAGTGCTCCATCCAGTGATAGTGCCAAGGCTACAAGGTTAAAAAACCATAAATGGCTACCCTGTTAAATCGACCAGACTGTAACAATCTAAACTATGAACATAAATTATTCTGCCATCCATTCAATATATGGAACCGTTGGCCTGTATAAATTCACTGTCCTTAAGGTTCAAACGTTGTCATAAAAACGTTGTATAAATTCATTGACCTATATAAATTCATTGATAGTAAAATTTCACTACCCAATGCTAAAGAAACGCGGTCATAAAAATGCAGGGACTTCAACTGCAAATCACTAAAAACATAGACAGACAGGGATTCCAACACAAAAACCCAGACCAGAATAATTGTAGGCATTCAATCGAATGGGCGAAGGCTCAAGATAAAACTCATCAATTATTACTGTGCAGAGATAAAATTCACAGAGAAAAATGCCATCCATAACAATCACAGAGTTAAGATGCGAGGGAGGTAATGCATCACAGTGTTGGTCCATCCAGCAATATATAAAACATAGAGATAAACTTATCTGGCGATTATACACACAGAATGAGGAACTTCACCATCAATAAAAATTCAAGGTTATTTAAACACATCAAGGAGAAGGGAAAACCTTCAGCCAAGGACAACAACAGAGGTAGACGCTTTGCAATTTTGTTCATCGCTCATCATCCTCACACATAAAAGAAGGGCGTTGAGATCCATAGGTCTTTTAACACTAAGGCGAAAACCATAGATCAGGCTCCTGGCCGACTTCTCAGGCGAGGACTGAGGAGATAAGGACGAAAATCCAACAACCATTAAGGACTCAATCAATCACAGCCAGGTGGTCAAGACATGTGTGAAACAAACGCCATAGGAGACAACAACTGTTGATCTAGGCTAAAAAAAGTTTCATCCATCCATTTTAATATAACTCAATTTACTTCTCCGTTAAATACACAGATAAGAGCATAATTCCTAACATAATCTATCATACACAAATTAAGAGAGTGTACCATTGCCTGATCGCCCGCTTCGAATGATGTCTTGCGCACTCTGTGCAGCTCCCTTTCGCCGACCATCGAGACTTCACCAGTACCTCCCAGCCAATGCTAGGGGTACTCTTCTTCCCCCTTAGCCTCCCGAGCCACAAAGGGGCCACGCACACTATCCAAAGATCTCATCTAGCTCCCAGCTCGCCTCACAAGGCCAAGCTAACACTCCTCTCCAAGCTTGGTATCCCAACTCCCACAAGTAAATCAGTCAAGTAGATATTTCTGCAATGTAACGTTACGCAAATAGAAGATCCCTCTTCCTCCTTCTCCTTCCCTCATTTTATAGAGTTCTGAACTTCCTTTCTTTCCTAAAATCTTATTTAATTAAAGTTTTTTAAAAATAAAATCCTAAAAATTCTTCTCTGTACAAGTGTCACCCATCCCCTTCATTCCTCCATTATTTAATTTCTTTATTTAATTAATTATCTTATTTCCCTCACCCACCTAGAGTTACTCCTAGAATCACTCCTAGGTGTCCCCAAATTCCCTTATAGGTTTTAAAGGATTTCCCTATTATGAAATTACTAATTCAGTTTAAAATTAGAAAGCTCTTAAATGTAGATTCTTTACTAAGTTGACTTCCCGCTTTTTCCTTTAAGTTCCCCTTTTCCCATTTTTATGTTACCTCTTTTCCCTAGTTTCCTAATATTTTAGATTTTCCCTCTTTCCCCTTTTACTTAGAACTCAAAAAGGCAGGCATGAAAAATAACCCTTTTTCCCTTTTCTTCTTGAATTATTGTATTTTAAATTATCAAGTACTAAAACAATTAATTCCCTTTTTAAATTTTAATCAAATAATTTTTTTTTTGAAACAATTAATTTCTTAATTCCTTTATGTCTCAAGATTTAACGAAGAAAATAATTATCATTTAAGTTGTTTTTATTTTAATTATTATTATTTATTTATTTAATTTTTATTTTTTTAAAGGTAGACTAAATTTTACCACTAGTGTAATCTAGACTTAGACCTTAGATTTTGTACTGGGGGACAATTAATTAGGGAAAATGTTTTTTTTTAAATTACTTAACATGTTATTTGTCTTAGGGTCATCTAGGTTCATCCCTCTATCATCAACAACGCGACGTGCCCTCTAGGATGCACTAGGTGCTCCAAGGGTGTCACTCGCCTCATCTGTTCCTTCGCACAACGTGCCCTTCAGGACGCACTACGTGCTCCAAGGGTGCCACTCGCCTCTTAACTTATTTGGTAGACATCAATAAACCCTGGAGTCAACACTCCGCCAGGTGAAATTGTGGGAGACTAAGGGCTTCTAAGGAATAAGGCCCCCGCCTTATTGTGTGCCCCTTAGAATCATCGTGAGCGACTATTGTAGTCTGCCCTCACGATATCGTGGGTCCTCTCGAACTAGGTAATCGTTAACCTATAGTTCGAGCCACGACAGGAGTTCTAGTAGGCTATGGTAGGGTTGTTGTCCACCCCTCTCCCTCAACATCTCTGGTAGTCATGCGTGACCCCTTTACTCCATATGTGAGTCTAGTCGGCAAGCTATCGTCAGCCTGCATCATCAATCAAATCATGTCAGAACATATCCATATCATATCATCTAATTAGATGCATTAATATCACAGTAATACAATCAAACCCCTATGGTACACTCTCTGACTCGATCCTGAGTCCAAGGGGTTCCATCGATGCCTCTGCATCCTCAAGGTCAAAAATCCTGCACACTCAGTAAAACTGAGTCAATAACACCTATCTATGTCATAGCAGTAAAACAACATGTTATCTACCCATAATGCCTCATAATCAAAATCAAATGTTTTAATAGCATAATAATCTAGATCACTTGCGAGCAAGTGTCCTCAAGAATAAATTCGCTCAGTGCGCCAGAGTGGGATGTTACATCCACCATTTTCTGCAACTGACTCTCAAACCCTAATAGTTTATTGTTTATATGTCTTTGAATGTCATCTTTTAAGGATCTAAATTTATTATCAAGCATTGTTTCTAACTCAATTTGAAGTTTGGCGTCTATATATTTATGAATTGTAAGTAAAAAGTTTCTTATGGTTAAAAAATTTCAATACTATGTTGATTAGTATGAAATATATGTGCAATTCCTTCCATTCTCAATATGGAGTTAACATGTGGCATATACATGCATACATTCGATCCATATTAACACCGAAACTTTCATGAGCCGAGAGGGATCAAGTCCCTCAAGGTGAAAATATTTTGGGATTAAAAAAACATGAAGAAATGTTTTCATCTGGAAAGATTTGATCCCACCTTTCATTGTGAAAATATTGTTCCATAAATTAAAAAAAAAAATTAAAATCAGAATTTTACTTTCTAAAAAAATAAAATCTACCTTATTCAATTAAAACTATGTTCATACAAAATTGTCCCTAAAATCCATTTTAAACTAACCAAACATAGAAATTAAAAAACATTTTCTTAAATTAACATGAATTAAGATGCAAAAGATGATAACCTTAGAAACAAAAATGAACTCGACAAATAAAAGTTAAGTTTGTCAATGAAATAATGGACTCCAATTTGGACGGCAAGTGTGAATACAATGAAATTCATTTGTCACCAAACATGATTTATACCTGCAACACCTTTCCAAGTGTTGTTTTATTTGTGTGGGGAAATCTATATTATCTTTTATTTGTGTGAGAAATCTAGGCTATATTTACTCTGATTGTAGATTTGGCTCTATATTAACACTATCTATTTCTTGATGTGGGAAGAGAGTGTTGATATCAAGTAGAAGCCTCTCCATATTCCCTTACTCAGTTTGTAAAATATGAAGGTTTTCATTTTGGTGAATAACATCATTTATCAATTGGATGAGCGACAAGAATGTTGTCTAGGGTATCCCATGCAAGTGTGTTTGGGGATCTCCATAGCTTTTTTAATGTTGACATGGCACAAGAAAGCAGTTAAAGAGTAGAGGAATAGATCCAGGGACAACAACACCCATGTCTCATTGTATTATACTTAACCAACGTTGTTGACTCATCATGTTTCATTTGTTCTAGCTATCAACCTCTTGTTTGGTATTGTCTAATTGTTTTACGAAATAGATTTTTTCATTGGAATGTTGAAATGGATTCGGCATGCTGAAAAACACATGGGACACTCAGATTATACATAAATAATCACTCAAATTTGTGGGTCTAACAATTTCTCACTGGATTTCGGGAAAATGTCCCCAAAAAATATCACCAGAAAAGAGTCATTTCATATAACGTTTATACTACGACCCCTCGTTTAATATATTTTTATAGACGATAGGAATTTTGACGTAAAATTATCTTTGTGGACCTCATGAGAANNNTTTTAATTATTATTGGTAAACACTTTTTAACTATAATAATAATAATTTAATTTTAAGTTCACAACCAAGACAAATACCAAATTGGTGTACGAGACTCCTTTGTTTGTGGGACAAGATGGGACCCCCTCCGTGCAACAATTTGACTGTTAAATCCTACGGAGGTATACATACCCTACCCCTCTAGATTTCAACTTATAACATCTTAGAAGAAAACACATATTCTTAACTATTGTCTCTAAACAATGCACCATATGTAAACCATCACCAACATTGTGTTTATGGCCTTATCACAAAAAATGCTTTTCTGAATTTTGAAGCGTACTCATAATATTGGAAATTTTTAAAGTATTTAATTTGACTATCGATTGCTTATGATGAAAGTAAGTACTCAGTATGTTGTCTTCTTGTATTTTCAAGGACAATAACAAGATTGAAAAAAAATTAATTTAATTACTTCTGAGTTTATAATGTAAGTGATCACTCGTTACAATGTCCTCTTATATTTTTAAGATACATATCTAGAAAATGTATTTATTAAATTTAATTTTACAGTGCACTTGGTATTTATTAAATTTAATTTTACAGTGCACTTGGTATTTATTAAATTTAATTTTACAGTGCACTTGGTATGTATAGAAACACCACCTCTAGTGTCTCATTTCATAAAGTAGTGAGAAGATATGAAAAATTATATTGATAAAAGTGCATTTAATGGTGTGTGAGAAATTTTTGTATTCTTCAACTTTAATGGATAACTTTATTTAATTAAACACACCAAGCATGATATATCTATACATTTTGAAGTGCACCAATAAAATTAGAAAAAAAAAAAACAATTTATTTGATTTGATCACTGGTGCACTTATGATGTAAGTGAGCACCGATTATGATGCCCCCTAGCATTTTTTTAACACACCTATAAGAAAATATAATTGTTAAATTTAATTTATGATGTACCTTATATGTATGGAAGCACCTCTAACAGTGCCTTCTACATTTCCTAGAGCAATAACCAATAAGGAAAATATATATTAACAAAAATGTATTCAATAATTTGGACCAAAAATGTGATAGAAGGTTTTTTCTAATTTTTTGGCTTTAATGGTGTGTTCTATTTGACCAAATGCATCAAGCATGATGTAGGTTATTAATAAAATAAGGAAAATCTATATTAACAAAAATGCATTCAATAATTTGCACCAAAAATGTGATCGAAGGTTTTTTCTAATTCTTTGACTTTAATGGTGTGTTCTATTTGACCAAATGCATCAAGCATGATGTAGGCTATTAATAAAAGGAATGCCCTATACAAGTGAGTGTGAATCAAATTGTAGGAATGCATCATATGGAATGGAAATTTAACAAAAATTAAGAAAACAAAAAACTTAAAGCTTAATTTTAAATTTTAAATTTTAAATGACTAAAAATGTAAATTAAGGGATAACATCAATTCCCAAGCATGGTTAAAAATGAAAATTTAGTATAATTACCAAATCCACCATCAAAGCGAAGGGATCGAAAAATATAGTAAATAGTAGTATGATAGCACCAACGGGATGGCATAATGGTGAGGTGAGCATCGATGCTTGTATGGTTTGAAGCACTAAAAAAAAATTACAAATGAAATTATGATTTAGTATTATTTTTAAATTTGTATCCTATTGTAATACACTCGATGTTAAGATCACACACTGAGTAGAATATGTTTAGAACTGTAATGTCCCCAAGGCCGAGCCCTATTGTAAATCATGTCTATGAAGTATAAAGCTTGTTTATGAACTGTAATTCAAGTTTATAAGGCTGGTGAGCCAAGTTATATAAGCTAGTGGGCTTATGTGTTATTAGGCCAGGGAGCCTAATTGTTGAAGGCCAGGAGCCTGATTTTTGTACATGTAATTATGCACATCATTAATACAAAACATATTTGTGTGTGGACCGACCACGATGAATGAGTGATGGGGGACTAAGCTTCCACAAAACCTGGGTAAGGGATTGGGGGATGGAAGGTTGGAAAGAGAGGCTAAGTGTGGAGCCTAGGGGCTTAAGTCCTTGGGAATAATATTTTAATATTATCCCAAAAACCATGTGAAATCTATGATTTGTCCTAAGTTCCTTGGGAGGGATGCATGCAGCTTCATGGGCGACATATGTCGACCTAGGTGCATGCGATTTAACCCAGGAAATGAGTCGTGTTGGGGGTTCTCTTTCCATTCGGTCGAATATTGCGTAGGAGTTGGGTGGGCATTCCTCCAACCATCACCTGAATCCAGGGTTTGACCTTCCAATTCCTCCATCCTCTATCTGTACGCATTTGGCCTCTGTGATTGAACCTCTGTACACCTTACGCATCTCTTAAACCAGAGAGGGTTGCGCTATGATTTAGCACTGATCGTTTATGTTTCAGGTTTCATACCCATTTTCCCAATTGATTATTGTGGCCACGCAGTGTTGGACTACGTGTGGCTTGTTGGCCAATGTGAGGGAGGTGATTGTTGTTGAAGAGGCAGGTTACCCAGTCTGTGAGCGACTCTCTCCAGGTGAGAGAGTGCACGGAGGAAGTGAGAACTTCTGGAAGGAGTCTTGTAGCTTCCATAGAGCTCGAAGACTTCTGGTCTGGTCTGTTGTTGAATCCCAAGGGAAGGGAGGTTAGCAGTCGATGGACTGTCATGGTGACAGTGAAGGTGTATACTCTTGGGGTGGGACAAACATGTGGGGAATGAGATTCTATGGGCAGTGGGCATAAGTGGCTCCTGGGAGAGAATCCTTCTCATGTGACTGTGTGTCTTCTTATATTTCCTACCTAGCCTAGGAATCCCTACCCAGTGGAGCTTATTCCCAACTCAGGGGTGACCTACTACTGAGAGTGATGAGCAACACGGTCTAAGGCTGGGAGGTTCGTGGGAGGTCTACACGCAATTGGTGAATTAGATCAAGTCTAAAATATAAGTGTATGCATGTGTGTAATTTCAATTAACTAAGCATGTCTGTGGTTCTAGCAATGTTTACATGTATTCCATTGTATTTGTGAATTATTGCTAATGTCGTGGATTATGTATGCTAACGGTATTAATGTGCTTACGTTGTGTTTAACTGTAATTAAGTAATTGTATTTCATAAGAATGCATAATATGTTACAGTAGTGTTTTTCCACGTAGTAATGTTGGCCCGACCATGGGGTTGATGGTCGGGACGGTTACAGTATGGTATCAAAGCCTAGTTTCAACGTTGAGCCTGGATGGGCTAGATAAGTGGTCTTTGGACCGAGGTTTTGAGAAGAAATTGTGTCTAGAGGACTAATTTCAGACCTCAAAATGTTTCTGAGTGTCAATGGACTACTTGACCGTGTTACAAAGCTTAGGAGGTGTAGCGGTATTATAAAACTGTAGCCGGTGTGGTATATCGCCATAGGGAGAGAGAGAACTCCACACCAGAAGTGTTGGAGCCATAGAATCTGTTCGGGAGGAAAGGAGAACCCTCACAACTGTCAAATCAGGAGAACGTACACAAGGTTTAAAACCCTTTGGAGTTCCACATAAGTGTGGAAATCGTGATACGTGAAATCCCAAATTCGTGAGGACCGTCCATCGGAAAGGACATGTGGAGAGTGATCAGCCTTTCGCTGACTCGTGACTTGAAATGGTCTAAGGGTGAGTTCATGAGAATTCACGAAACGCAAATTCACGATTGGATCACAACTGTCAATCTAAGAGAGATCTGGACCATTAATTGTCCAAGAAGAAATCGACATTTCGAGAATAGGGAGGACGAAGGTGGAAAATATTTCGACCTCGTGACACACGAAATCCCGATACGTGAAATGCCAATGATATCTGAGTCGTCAGATCGTTGGGAATCAGGACCATTGGATTAAGTAGATGAAAGTTCAGAAGGAGGGTACCAAGTCATTGGCCAGAAGTCCTTGAGAAGAAGAGTTGGACAGTCAAAATTCTCTATGGAGAAATCGTGAAATCGCGAGGACCATAAGATAGCCAAAAGTTGCAAGGTGGTTAGTAAATGGAGAAAATCTCCACCCTAGGATCCAGAATAAATGTGGGTCGTTGATTGTGGTTGGTTTGATCCGTTGGATCATTTCGTGAATTCAGGGATCGTGAACTTGGAGTGCAGGCCAAATTCTTGGTCACTCAAAGTCCTGAATCGTGAAAGAGATTAACAAGGGTAGAATTGGACGATGGAGCGCTTCCAGGAAGAAGTTCTGAAAACCCATGAGCCATCGGATCCAACCAACTAGCGAGGAATTTAGGGCTGAAGAGCTTTGACAGGTGTAATATTAGGAGAGATCTAGACCGTCGGATCAGGGGAGGCTCACAGCCATTGATCTCATACATGAATTCCCATATCGGAATTCGGGGATTGAAGTGACAAGAGATTTGGATTCGATGTATCTTGAACTCCCGGTTCATGAAACTCTAAAAATATCTGGACTGTTGGATCCAAATCATCGAGGATCGTTGGATATCATACAAGAACTCATGTATCAGAGTTCGTGGAATGGAGTTACCAGTGGTTTGGCTTGCTACATTTTGAACTCCTAGTTACCGAAACCCTGAAACCCGAAGTTCTGAAGTCCCGAAATATTTGAAGATAGAAGAAACGTAGCGGATTTTTAACCATTGGATGTTGGGTAAACGTGGACCGTCGATCTACCCGATTTACACAAATTCGGTAAATCGAAATTCTGGGAGACAGATGTGTGTACCTTAAACTCTTCGAAGGTCGAAAGCCCGAGTAGCACTTAGTAGTCTAGTATTTGGTCAAGACCTTTGGTTACAAGGGTAGGGGCTAAGAAAGAGGGAGCTATCACCTGAAAATTACAGAGCCGAGTAGAACTCAGAAAATTTGTGAAGTCGAAGCGTTTTCTTAAATCAGAATGGTTTTGAATGTGTGGAATTTGCTAAGAATGATGACCT
The DNA here is from genome assembly GCA_009831015.1 of Picea engelmannii. Classification (NCBI taxonomy): domain Eukaryota; kingdom Viridiplantae; phylum Streptophyta; class Pinopsida; order Pinales; family Pinaceae; genus Picea; species Picea engelmannii. Next base: position 804,854 of record ML787502.1, read on the forward strand.
GACAAATCCTTGTTGTTTGCACGTGTGTTTGCAGAAGCTTAGCAAGTGCCAGAACCAAATAGGGTTGTCGTTGAGAGAAGAGAATGGAAGAGGTGTGGATTGCCTCCAATTTAGAGAATGAAAGAGAAGGAAGGAATGTCAACATGGGAGTCAAAGGAAGAAACTCTAATGGGCAAGGAAAAGAGATGGATAAGGAAGGACATATGATGAAAATCATTGAAAGATTGCAGAATGATTCCTAAGCTCACCGAGCTGATAGCCAAATGCTCATGAAAGTTAGGGATAAGCAGGGTGAATTCAACTTAAGGATGTTGAAGAGTCTAGAAAGAATACAAAATAAATTGGAGAAGGAGAGTGACTCAAGAAAGACAGAGAGTTGCAGGACCCTTGAGAGGAAAAGAAGATCAAGGAGTGTCAGCAGACATCGTCGTCACTCCCCAAAGAATTCCAGTAGGGAAGCACATAGTAGTTCAAGCCCATCTCCTACCAGAAAGCACAGGAGATCTGGGATGGATGAATTGAAAGGGGAAATGAACAAGATCAAGCCTCCAATGTTCGATGGAGAACATAAGAAGGAGGAAGATGTTGAAACTTGGTTTCTTGATATGAGGAAATACTTTCAACTGCAAAATTATTCCTCTCATGTAGAGGGTAGGATTTCCATGTATCAATTGAAGGGAAAGGCATCCATGTGGTGGGATCAACTTGTGCAGGTGCAACACATCAGGGAAAGTGACATCACATGGAAAGAATTCAAAAGGTATTTCGAGAGGAAATACTTAACTAAAATATATTATGACAGAAAGATGAAAGAGTTCTTTGAACTCAAGCTGGACAACCATACCATTGATGAGTATGAACGGAAGTTTTTGGAATTACTGAAGTATGTTCCATTCATCAAACATGAGTCTGTCAAGATTCAGAGGTACCTGAGTCAATTACTGCCTCCTATTGGGGATAAGATTCAGTATGATGACCCAAAGACTATGGAAGAAATGATAAGAAGAGCGAAGTGCTTATTTGAACAACAAAGAGAAAAGCCTACCTTTTGGAAGGCTTGGGATGACCATAAAAAGTTCAAGAAAGAACAGAGGTAGAAGGGAAATAAACCACCCTTTTTCAGAAACAGTCCTCAAGGACAACCGTCTCTTAGAGAGCCCAGGAAGGTTGAAGTGGGTGGGAAAATGTCAAGGCCGCCACCTATGGAATGTTGAGGTTGTAAAGAAAACCATAGGTACAGGGATTGCCCCCACAGAAATGATAAAGTAAGAGTTCTCCACAATGTTCAGCAGGTTGAAACAGTGGAGGACATGGGTAGTAGAATTCCAAGGATCTACGTAGCCCTGGACAACAAGAAATCTAAGTATCAGTCACACATGATTGATGTAACGATCCGCCTTGTTACGACATCCATTCTAGTATACAGGTGCAAACTTTTTTTTTTTTGTGTTTACGGTGTGTGCGCGCGTGTAGAAGTAAAAACATACTTGACTCTATGTCGCCCCTTGACATCCAACAAGACGCGACCACGGTGTTCATTGCAAGAAGACAAAAGCTTACGACGAGTATCTGCAAACAACTAAGACCATAGGCAAGGGTGCACCACGCAACATTTAACGACAAAGTAAAACTGACTGCTAAATACGACTAACTACCCGCCCGTCCTACCCTACAAGGTTAGGACCTCCAAGACACATAAGCAACGCTCAAGCCCGGTTTCCCATCGTCTTTAACCATTTAAGGTCTCAGGGCTGGCGACTGTTCTAAGGAGCATGGAGGTGTCTACATCCCGCACGACACAAGTAGACCAAGCAACCAACTGAATAAAATCAAGTACGACATAAATGAGAAGTACAAATGCACCCCTTACGGAAGGCGTGCGTCAAGGACTCTGGCAACGAACACCTAAGTTCAACATTATCTAAAGGAACAACTACAAAATGAGAATGACCTTCCAAGATAAAACATTCAATTAACACGAGGAACTCGCAATGCGAGGTCAACAATGGTCATAAAGTTCAAATCAAGGCATTAAAAATAACATCATACTGATAGGCATTCATCAATTGGAATTAAACCAATACCTAACAACTAAAGGTGGCTATCTGTAGATTAATAAAATCTAAGGTATTAATAACAAGGCGTGCCATAAATGTAGTGACAACTATCCGGTTACAAATGACGATGGTTTACGTGAGCTCTTAAATTAGGGTGTCTCTATCCAGAATTGCATCAAGAGTATAGGCGACTTCGCCTTGGACATAATGTTCACAACAATTAAGAATCAATTAAGAATGGCATCTTTATCATGATATAAAATAAATTAAATGACGATA
>ML787502.1:810881-823649 GCA_009831015.1 Picea engelmannii
CGGAGTCCAAGGGAGTTCCACAGATGCCTCTGCATCCTCCAGGTCCGACACCCTGCACACTCAAAGAAACTGAGTCAGCAACACCTGTCTACACCAAGGTAGTGAAAACATCCTGTCCTATAACTCAATGCATCTTAATGAAAGAAAAGTTTTATCATCATATAAATCCAGATCACTTGCGAGCAAGTGTCCTCAAAGAATAAGTTGGTATGTGCGCCAGAGTGGGGTGTTACAATTGAAGTAGAAGGTATGACAAAAAACCAACCATTTACTATTTTAGTTGATTCAGGGGCTAGCCATAGTTATATAGACCCTAGAGTGGTAGAAAGTTTTCATTTGATAAGAAGCAAACATGAAAAGTCTTGTTTAGTGCAGCTAGCTACAGGAACCAAGAGGAAAGTCATGGAGTTAGTCAAGTCATGTCCTGTAGACATGAATGGACTAAGCACGAAGGTCGATTTGAACATTCTGTCGTTAGGCTTTTATGACTGTCTAATTGGGATGGACTGGTTGGACCAACACCATGCCATCTTGCACTGTCGGAACAAGGAATTCACTTGCTTAGATGAAGAAGGGAATCAGAGAGCCATCCAAGGAATTCCTAGAGTTGTTACTGTTAGAGAAATCTCAGCAATGCAGTTGAAGAAGTGCTACAGAAAAGGTTGTCAATTATTTGCAGCCCATGTGGGGGAAACACCTAAGGATAAGGTGTCAAGTATTGAGGATCATGAGGTACTTAAAGAGTTCAAAGATGTATTCCAGGAAGTAACTGGACTACCTCCGAAAAGAGATATCGATTTCTATATGAACTTGATGCTTGGAGCAGCTCTAGTGTCAAAGGCTCCGTACAGGATGAGTGCGCCAGAACTAAAAGAGTTGTAGCTGCAGCTTGAAGAACTTCTGAAGAAAGGGTATATATGCCCAAGCGTGTCGCCTTGGGGTGCCCCGGTCCTGATTGTAAAGAAGAAGGACAGAACATTGATATTGTGCATCGATTTCAGGAAATTGAACAAAGTAACGGTGAAGAACAAGTATCCTCTGCTGAGGATTGATGATCTCTTCGATTAGTTGAAGGATGTAAATATATTTTCGAAAATAGATCTAAGATCGGGATATCACCAAGTAAGAATAAAAGATGAAGACATCAACAAGACCGCCTTTAGAACAAGGTATGGTCATTACGAGTTCACAGTGGTATCATTTGGACTATCAAATGCACCCATTGTTTTTATGAGCTTGATGAATGGAGCATTCAGGGACTATCTAGGCAAGTTTGTCATCATCTCCCTGGATGACATTCTGGTGTATTCCAAGACCAAAGAAGAACATGAACAACATCTGAGGATGGTGTTGCAGGTGCTAAGAGAGCACCAATTGTATGCCAAGCTGAGCAAGTGATCGTTTTATCAGGAGCGGATCCATTACTTGGGACATATTATCTCGAAGGATGGGATAGCGGTAGACCCTGAGAAGATTAAATCCATTAGATAATGGTCAGTTCCAAGGAACGTAATGGAAGTTAGGTCCTTCGTGGGATTGGTTGGTTATTATAGAAGGTTCATCGCAAGGTTTTCCAAGATAGCTCACCCTATCACTTCCTTGCAAAGAAAGGGGAAGAAGTTTCACTGGACAAAGGGATGTGAGGAAAGTTTCCAACGATTGAAGAAGCTGTTAACCAGTGCTCCAATCCCGAGGATTGCAGATCCAAATGCAGATTTCATAGTATGCATTGATGCATGCAAAGAAGGACTGGGAGGGGTCCTCAATCAGAACGGATTTGTAATCTATTATGAGTCCAGGAAATTAAAAGAGCATGAGAAGAACTATGTAACCCATGACTTGGAGTTGGAAGCCATAGTTCATGCTCTAAATAAATGGACGCATTACCTCATGGGAAGGAGGTTTGAACTCAGAACAGACCATAATGGTTTGAAATATTTGTTTGATCAACCAACCTTAAACGCTAGACAAAATAGGTGGCTGGAATTTCTGTGTGAGTACGACTTTGAGATCAAGCATATCAAAGGAAAGGAGAATAAAGTGGCTTATGAATTCAATAGGAGGGTGCATGAATTACATGCTACATCCATTAGAATGTATTGAACTGATATTAAAAGTAGAATTATAGAAGCTGCAAATGCAGATCTATAGTACAGAGAATTGGTAGCCAAGCTACAACAGGGTAAGATGCCACAGAAGATGGAAATTTATAAATTGGAAATAGATGGAATACTGTTGTACAATAATAGAATTTTTGTACCCAATGTCTAGTGCTTGAAACAGATGATTTTGTAGGAGATACATAATGTGCCTTATGCAGGCCACCCTGGATATCAGAAAACAGTAGCAGCGGTCAAGAGCCATTACTTTTGGCTGGGTATGAAGAGAAATATCGTTGAATACATCGCTAGATGTATGGAGTGCCAGAAAGTTAAAGCTGATCATAGGCACCCAACAGGGTTGTTGCAACCTTTACCCATTCCTAAGTGGAAGTGGGAAGTCGTAACGATGGATTTTATTATGGGATTGCCCCGAACAGGAAAGCTGCATGATTCGATCATGATGGTGGTGGACAAGCTTACAAAAGCTTCCCATTTTATTCCACTGAAAACTACTCACAAGGAAACAGATGTTGCTAATATTTTCATAAAGGAAGTGGCACGATTGCACGAAATTCCTAAAACGATTGTGTTCGACAGAGACCTGAAATTCACCTCGGATTTCTAGAAAGGATTGTTCAAAGGATTCAGAACGAATCTGAACTTTAGTACAACTTATCATCCTGAGTTTGATGGACAGACAAAGAGGGTGAATAGAGTAATAGAAGACATACTGAGAATGTATGTGATGGACAAACCATCAAGATGGGAAGACTACCTACAGTTGGTAGAATTCGCCTACAACAATGGGTATCATGCATTGTTGAAGATGAGCCCATTTGAAGCACTTTATGGAAGAAAGTGCAATACTCTAGTGAGATGGGATAATCCAGCTGATAGAACAGTAGTCGAGCCAGAGTTTCTCAAGGAGATGGAGGACCAAATGATAAAAATTAAGCAGAATTTGAAAGCTACCCAGGATAGGCAGAAAATTTATGCTGATAAGAACAGAACCCATAGAGAGTTCAAAGTGGGTGATCATGTTTTCTTGAAAGTGAAAGCTAACAGAAGTTCCCTGAAGCTGGGAAGTTGCGCCAAGTTGGCAGCCAGATTTTGTGGTCCATTTGAAATCCTGGAAAGGATTGGGTTAGTTGCATATATGCTTCCATTACCTGCATCCATGACAGTACATAATGTGTTTCATGTTTCATTTCTTAAAAAGTATATGCCTGATGCTAATCATGTAATTGATTGGAATGTGATCCAGGTGGAGCAAGAAGGTGTCCTGCAAGTGCATCTTGTGAGCATATTGGACAGGAAAAACAAATAGCTCCGGAATCGAGCCATAGGGCTTGTAAAGGTCCAGTGGACCTGGTACGGTCCTAAGGATGCAACATGGGAGCATGAATATGTTATGCGGGTAGAGTACTTGCATCTTTTTGAAAATTTTGAAAAGCTTGCAGATGCAGTGTAAAGTTGCACTGAGGACAGTGAAAAAATAAGGGGAGGGGATTGTAATGTCCCCAAGGTCGAGCCCTGTTTTAAATCATGTCTATGAAGTATAAAGCTTGTTTATGAACTATAATTCAAGTTTATAATGTTGGTGAGCCAAGTTATATAAGCTAGTGGGCTTATGTGTTATTAGGCCAGGGAGCCTAAGTGTTGAAGGCCATGAGCCTGATTTTTGTACATGTAATTATGCACAGTATTAATACAAAACATCTCTGCGAGTGGACCGACCACAATGAATGAGTGATGGGGGACTAAGATTCCACAAAACCTGGGTAAGGGATTGGGGGATAGAAGGTTGGAAAGAGAGGCTAAGTGTGGAGCCTAGGGGCTTAAGTCCTTGGGAATAATATTTTAATATTATCCCAAAAGCCATGTGAAATTTATGTTTTGTCCTAAGTTCCTCGGGAGGGATGCATGCAGCTTCATGGGTGACATGTGTCGACCCAGACACATGCAATTTAACCCAGGAAATGAGGCTTGTTGGGGGTTCTCTTTCCATTCCGTCCATTGTTGCGTAGGAGTTGGGTGGGCATTCCTCCAACCATCACCTGAATCCAGGGTTCGACCTTCCAATTCCTCCATCCTCCATCTGTACATGTTTTTCCTCTGTGATTGAACCTCTTTACACCTTATGCATCTATGAAACCAGAGAGGGTCATGCTATGCTTTAGTGCTGATCATTTCCGTTTCGGGTGTCCATACCCATTTTCCCAATTGACTATTGTGGCCACGCAATGTTGGACTGCGTGTGGCTTGTTGGCCAGTGTGAGGGAGGTTATTGTTGTTGAAGAGGTAGGTTACCTAGTTTGTGAGCGACTCTCTCCAGGTGAGAGAGTGCACGGAGGAAGTGAGAACTCCTGGAAGGAGTCCTATAGTTGCCACATAGCTCAGAGACTTCTGGTTTGGTTTGTTGTTGAAGCCCAAGGGAAGGGAGGTTAGCAGCCGATGGACTATCTTGATGACAGTGAAGGTGTATACTCCTGGGGTGGGACAAGCATGTGGGGAATGAGAGTTTGTGGGCAGTGGGCATAAGTGGCTCCTGGGAGAGAATCTTTCTCTTGTGACTGTGTGTCTTCTTGTATTCCCTACCTAGCCTAGGAATCCCTACTCGGTGGAGCTTAGTCCCAGCTCGAGGGTGACCTACTACTGAGAGTGATGAGTAGTGTGATCTAAGGTTGGGAGGTTCGTGGGAGGTCTACACGCAGTTGGTGAATTACATCCAGTCTAAAAGATAAGTATATATATGCGTATAATTTCAATTAAATATGCATGTTTGTGATTCTAGCATTGTTTACATGTATTCTGTTGTATTCATGAATTATTGTTAATGCTGTGGATTATGTATGCTAACAGTATTAATGTGTTACGATGTGTTTAACTATAATTAAGCAATTGTATTTCATAATAATGCATAATATGTTACAATAATGTTTTTCCACGTAGTAATGTTGGCCCAACCATCGGGTTGATGGTCGGGACCATTACAGGAACTGATTTACATTGATATCCTATCACATAATAGTTATAACAACCTTTGGTGTGTTCATAATGAGAACAGACTGGTGTGCCCTATATGAGAGAAACTAATTAAACATTATTCAATACATCTTATATAATAATGTATCAATTCATTTATAGTTTAAAAACACACTAAATAGAGTATGTTTAGAATTGATTTAAATGAATATTTTATCACAAAATAATAACAAAGATCATTAATGTTGATAACAAGGATGCATTGATACACCCAACATGAGAGTGCATTTTCTCAAAATAAAAATGTCTAAACATACCCAACATACCCAACATGAGAGTGCTTTTTTTCAAAATAAAAATATATTATATAATAAATTGTCTAAACATTATTTACATTATTTAATGTGTTTTATATAATGATTCAACAATGTGATTACAATTGAAAAATTCATCAATAATAACATGTTTATAATTGATTTAAATCAATATTTTATTACATAATGATTTTGATATACCTATAATGTATAATGTAAAAATATTGGAAAATTCATCAATAATAACATGTTTATAATTTATTTAAATCAATATTTTATTACATAATGATAATAATGATTTCGATATACCTATAATACATTATATAAAAATATTGATGTACTGCACAATGAAACATCTAATCAGATTTAAACACATGAACTAAAAACATCCACTACATTTGACCACCCAACTTTACTAACAATCTTCATTGTATTAAAAATTGAGGAAAAAATAAAAATGGGAATGTTTGGCAAAAACCCACACTAGATAATGTTTTCTTGGTAGTGGATCGAATATTGATACAATTATCACTTTCAAAAATTAATGTTTTTACTTTATCTTTTGTTCAAGGCAAGATATTAGTACATTTTTTTTGGTTAAAATATGAGAAAATTAAAAAAGAAATAGAAACTACTTTAAGGAAGCAAAAAATTATTAAAAACTGAGGTTCCATGTCATTATATGGAAACCAAACTTAAAAAAGGTAGAGGGTTTGGGTGTTTATCGAGAAATCTAGTTAAGGAAATTTTTTCAAACTCTATGGATGGTGTAGTCTAGTTTTATTATACCTGTCGATAGGCATGGTATATAGCTTTGAGTTAGGCTTGACTTTCTATTAATTCATGGTTGACCATAAAATATACACCCCTTTATCCAAATTTTTAAAAAATAATTATTTATTTTAAATTTTAAATCTCATTTATGTGATATCTTATTGGCCAAAACCTTTGAAGTCTTATTGCTTCCTTCACTTCTCCCAATGTAATTGTGATAAATATTTCTTGTTTTTTTATATATATTGTCAAAAGTTGGGGGCCCATCTTGTTAAATAAATAACCCTTTCTTTTTTGGAATGGATATCCATTTTTTTTTTTGTTCTCATTTAATGAGTACCTTTTTCCTAGGCACATTTAAATAAAATAAAATAATATTTTGTAGGTAGGATTCAAATGGATGACAATTGTACCTTTTATTTCATAATTATTTGATTGTTAAAGTTAAAATAAAATAAGAGCACCTGAGTGGGCCCAATGGTAAAGAACATGTGTTATCTCCAGGGAGGTCACAAGTTCAAAACCGGCGGGGGATAGGGATGCTCATATTGGCCCATTTGGTATATATGGCTTGTAATTTTAATGTTAGTGATCTAAAATATATTATAAATATTTGTCAATTGAAAGTGGATAATTATTATTGGTTGTTTTTTGAAAATACCAAATTAATTTATAATTATTATTGGTTGTTTTTTGAAAATACCAAGTTAATTTATAATTATTATTTAAAAAAAATTATACAACTTGAAATAATCCAGTGATGATCTTTCCACTTTTGCTAGATACCTTTAGAACTTGGATTATTACCATGTTTCTTTAAAATCCAATTAAAAATTTATTTCGAATAATAATAATTACTTAGAATTTAATATTTTAATTTGGAAGAACGAACTTTAAATAAAATATATATATATATATATATATATACATAAAACAAAACTAAAATCCAAGTCCAACTTATTAATAAAAATATGTAGATTTAGCAGTGGTATATGGTATTGACGACGTAATTAGGTACATAATTTACAAGTCCCTTTAAAAAGCTTACTCCTATTGAAGTAAGGGGTTACGTGTATATATAAATACTAAATGGACGTTGTAGTGGTCGATCATACGAGTAATCTTTCACTTGTATTGGTGTTTGAGTAGTAATATTGTTAACGAAATCTAGATTTTTTTAATTTCGACAATGTAGGATAGATTATAAGTTCTTCTCTTAGAATTGTTATATTTTTACTCAAATAAATTTTGATTAAAATGCATATCATTTCAAATTACTTTGTCGGATTTTTTATGTGTTTGATGTGTTGTGATGTTAAATTTTGAAAATGTGTTCGTAGAAAGTTTTTGAAAGGTGGGAGACAATTTTGGGTTGTAGTTGAATAAAGAAAGGTTGCAGGGTCTTAGTAAGAATATTAAGGTTTTGTAGTATGGTCATTTTTGAGGTATTGAGTAAGTTGGGTGATAATGCCTACAGACTAAATCTACCCCCATATATATGCATTTACTTAGTAGTGAATGTGTAAAATCTAAAACACTATGAGTCTGTCATGTTGGATCAAGATACTAAGGAGCATGTCTGATCTATCATAGAGAACTTAACACCATAAGATTAGGCAAAGTTGGTAGAAGATACGGTTTTGTAGAAGAATTCAAAAATTACTAGACAAGTGCAACATGACCTCTAGTAGATCAAGTTGAAAGGACAACTTCTAGGTAAGGAAAACTCGTACTTTAGGGAGAAGGTAGGAGAAAAATTTCCTCACCTCATTCAGTAAAATATTTTGGGGACCAAAAGCCTTCCTAAAAATGGGGAGGTATGATCTAAAATGGATCATTATAGAATTTTTCATCCTAATATTGGACTTTATAGGTGGAAATATTGGAGGAATTGGCTTGTAGAGCCCATTTTAGTGACAAGTCCCAATTTGGAGATTTGGGGTCTAGAACCTTCCAAAGCCATTTTGAGGCATCGAATGACACATTTTTGGATTAAAACTTTTGAAGTATATATTGTGTCCCCTCAACGCTATTATACACATCAAGAGCTTTCCAACTGTGTGAAAATCACCTCAATTGGAGTTTGTATGTGGAAGTTATGCCTCTTGCAAGTTGACCTACCTTGTTGACCACCATGGTATGAAGTGGATGACTCATCATCGCCCATTACTCATACATGTGGGGATAGTCATGCATGGACATTAAAGAATATTCTAGAAGGTTCAAGACCTTAACACTATTTGAGGGTTGAGGCATGCAAAAACCCTAACCCTAAATGACTATGAGACTATGTTAAATATCGAGCCCCTAGGAAGATAGGGGGTTCCATTCTTTTAGTATTGTACTTGTTACATAGTTGAGAAGAGCATATAATAGTGGGATTTGAGAGCATAATAAAGGAGGTAGAAGATTTTGTAGTAGCCATTCAAGTCACAGTGTCAAAGGAAAATCCATAGAAAGTTCATCTTTCCTTGTGTTTCCATTTTCGTAACTAAAGAAAATAGCACAGAGCATAGACCTCGCTTTCTAGTTGGTTTTTCTCCCATATCAGGTTTCCTAGGTCACATATTGTGTTTATTTGCTTGTTCTTTCATTTCCATATTTCAGTTAATAAATTTGAGCATTAAGATAGTAATAATAAACCTCGGATCTAAGGAAATAATTTGAATAATAAAAGAATTCAGAATATTACAAGATTTGTTATGATGAACTATTGTAATGGAATATCCATAATAGTTTACATACCATAAATTGCTCATGTCGAGCAAGGATAGGTTCCTCGTTATTACTTATAGTATGAATAATAGCCATAACATGTTCAAACATGTCAAGCTAGAGATTATAAGGCTTAGATGAACTATTGAGACATAAATGAAGGCAGTGAAATTCATAATATCGATAACATTAAATCTTACATCCCTATGAAGTTTAAAGATAAGATAAGAGATGACAATCAAATAACTAATAAGAGGAAGTTAAAATACTAATAAGACTTTATCTATTCTACTTTGATCGATTAAAATTGATTTTGCAACATTATAAGTTTAAAAAACAAATTGAAAATTGCTTAGATTATGACCAATGATCTTGGCCTCCATAGTCAAACTTGTCGTTAGACTAACCGAAAAAACACCTTTGAATGAACACATTTATAAAATTTGTGATATGAAGAAGGTTGAGGATGAACACAACTTCACTTTAACATATAATTTGGGTACTTTCATTTACATTATTCAGATATAATAATAATAATAATAATAATAATAAAGTTTTATGGGTGACAATTGTGAGAGGACTCATATTTGACTCCATGGGAAATAAATAAATTAAGTTTGCTTGGTGAATTGGGATAGCCATGAACAATGAAGTTGAATCCCTAGATATTTAGAAAGAGATCCTTCTTCTCAAAGTCAAAGAAACAAAGAAACTAACCATTGTCGACGACTCTATGGTTATACTCAAGGTCGTTCAAGGACAAGCAATATCAAATTGCTATCATCTAGCTTGACTAGTAAGAAGGATTCATTAGGAGATTAAGGATTTTGACAAAATAGTTTTTTTCCATGTGTTATGCCATCAGAATGAGCTCACTGGTCATCAAGCGAACCAAGGAAGAAATTTTAATTTTTGGCAATGTTTAATAAGTAGGGGTTCATCATTTTACATCATAAGTAGGGGTTAAGTACTACATGAAGAAGGTGAGAGAGACTTGTTGTGGTGTGATGTCATTCACATCAAATGGAATCATTGGCAAGTAGAGATAGAAAATAAAATTTAGGAAGTGAGCTCTACTATAGACACCTATGTAATTGACACATTAAGAAAGATCATATTGTAGATGCTTTCATGGGTGTTTAGCTTAGCATTAATATGGGGATTACTCTAGAGTTCGAATCTGTCAAGCATCTTCTTAAGAGGATGATGATTCATCTTGGCATTCTAGATATGGTTTTGGTCCCCCTTGTTTAGCATCACTCTTCTTTTGTTACATAATCTTCATGGGCACCCTCGACCCCTATGCAATTCAGTGCCCCTCTAGATGAAAATATCAAAGAGAAGAGCTCCTAGGACCATGAGGAAAGGTACCAAAGAAAGAGTTGGATTGAAGAGGTAAAGAAGAAATCATGATCTTACTTCATGTTCTAGTTTTCTGTCTGATATGTATTTTTTAAATTATTCGTTTCCTAGAACAATTTTTTAACTAATACACTTGGCTAGTTATAGTAGGTGTTTTTTGGACTCCTGAAAAATACAAACACAATTTTTCACTCATGTTATATTTGAATGTAAGAAATAGACTTTTCTTATGTTTTATAGTAGCTACTTGGCATGGCCACATCCCATTTTAATATGAATATTAACCATTTCTGCGAAAAAAAATAAAATTTAAGGTTACAACTTAGCCATTTCTACGACGCACATTGTTAGTTCTCCACAGGTGTCTCTTGGAATTCCCAAGTGAGGTTGTCGTTGTTAATAAGTTTCAAAACTTTTAGAGGGTAGACTTGGTAAAATCCTCGTAAGAGCTCAGAATTATATGCTCAACACGTGTAGACCTCGTTACCTCCCTCTCTACATATATTTAGAGGAGGTAGGCTATGTATACTTCCATAAACTTTAACAGTCAAATCACGCCATGGAAAGGTCCCTTGTCCCACAAACAAGAAGGTCTTCTACTCCAATTTGATGTCTTCCTAACCGTGACCTTAAAAATAAATTATTATTATTATTTTATCAATTATATCAACCTCCTTAAATAAAATAAGTTTAACGATAAGATTTATAATATTTTGGACTGCAAGTGTCGGTTGATTCCTCATGCTTACTTTGTATCATAGAAATTAAATCGAAAGAAGTGCCTTTTCTGGAAACCGCTGATTTATGCCAACGGGAACTACTCATACCTCTGTCTCGTACTTCCCGAAAGTTTGTTTATTCAAAGGGTAAAGGGTACTACTTCCATATGAATTGAATGATCAGAATTTAAACATAATTATTATTTAATACCACCCGTTACACAATTGTGACAAATACAAGAATAGTGACTTACCTATAAAGAGGACACTAGTTATTGGATTGAATTTTGTTTTATATATTTACTATGAATAAATCATTACTTTATGACCGTAAAATTATTATGATGCTATAAGATTCGGATTTTTTTTTATAATATACATATTTTTTTATGTAAAAATATTATTTTACTGGGGAAAAAGTAATTTATGTAAAATATAATTTTATTATGATTTTTATATTAATAAATATAGTTATAAGGGAGTGGTGTAGTAACTTCTCAAAAACTATAAAAAATTTAAAGAAAAAAAAAAAAAAAATATATATATATATATATATATATCAAATTTCTGAGTTGGAATCATTTATTTCTATTAGACAATGTTAATTGAAACTCAACATTCATATTCTAATTCTAATAATATGATATTTACACCTTAAACTATGTATTCAATGAGCCTCATACATTAAACATTCTTTGCATACACAATGGGCCTCATACATCTCCCTAAACACTCCAAATTTAATCTTCTCAAGAGGCTTTGTAAAAATATCAGCAACATTGTCACTAGTATTACAATACATTAAAGCAACATCATTAGACTACATCTTTTCTCGAACAAAATGAAATTGAGTATCAACATGCTTTGTCCTTGAATGCTAAATTGGATTATTTTCCACCTTGATTGAGCTTTGGTTATCACATTTGATTATCGTAGCTTTCCTTTGTTGTTCTCCAACATCTTGAAGAAGTATTCTAAACCAAACAACTTCACAAGTTGTTGCATACAATGCTTTATATTTCTCCTCGGTAGACGAAAAAGATATCGTAGGTTGCTTCTTAATGCTCCCTGAAACAATCTCAGATCTAATGCCAAAGGCATAACCTGTAGTAGATCTCAGATCATCCGAATTGCCAGCCCAATATGAATCTGAGTAACCTACCAGCTCAACATCAAATGAATCAGTATATTTAATACCATAATCAATTGTGCCTTTGAGATACCTGAGTACCCCTTTCATTGCATTCCAATGGATTTCTAGAGGTCTTGCCATAAACTAACTTAACACACTAACAAAATATGTTATGTCAGGTCTGGTTGTAGTTAGATAGTTCAAACTTCCCACCATTTGTCTATACACTGTACCATTTACCTCCTTTGAACCATCATCATGAAAGAGTTTTATGTTCTACTGCATTGGAACATAAGAAACTTTACACCGATCAATTTTAAACTTCTTAAGTACTTCTCTGACATATTTACCCTGAGAAACAAAATTTTGACCATCATTTCTCCAAACCTCAAGACCTAGGCAGTAATGTAACTCACCAAGATATTTCATTTCAAATAATTGCTACATCTGCTTCTTAATTCCCTTAATCAATTTTTCTGAATTTCCTGTAATAATTAAATCATCAACATATGAGGAAATCGGTACAACATGCCCATTTTCATCAAACTTGGTATACAGATTTGGATCACTTTTTCTCCTCATAAAACCCTACTGAAGAAAGAAGGAATCTATCTTTTCATACCATGACCTAGGTGCATGTTTCAATCCATACAATGCTTTATTTA
>ML787502.1:824142-834474 GCA_009831015.1 Picea engelmannii
AATAAGATCTAGATGCCAATAAAATATCCAATCCTAACTACATAACAACTATGTAAGAATAGTAATTCTAGACTATTCTCCATTATTTCTAAGTCTTACCACTACTATTGATATGGGGTTCTTGAATATTTCAACTAGATCCGAATCAGGAACACTCCCTATAGACTTGAAATATAACATGTTTTCTTTGATCTTTAGCAGGTGATAATTCATCACCTAAGTTGATTTGTTTATCATTGTAGATTACATATAACTTCACACAAGGAGAGAAATTTTCAATGACAGTTCCGATAAATCCTGATTCCACCAACTTCTCCTTTAACTCTTTCAGCGTGTCGTCCATTCTTTCTTTCAACAAACTTAATACAGAAATATCCCAAATCAAGAAGAATGAGAGAATTGATAGTGATAAGAGAAAATTAATCGAATTTAATTTCAAAACCTTAACAATACATTGTTATCATATTTCTTGAAAAATTAAAAAAAACATTTATATTTTGAAGGTCTTGCTACCTTCACCATTCATTGTATTATGCATGGCAACTCACCCTTATTTGGGCGGTGCGCTCATCTCATCTCGAAAACAAAACAATGATTGCAGGCTTGCTTGCTTCTTTACTTCTACCTAATTTATCTCCAATCCCACTTGCGCTTAGTTTAGAGGAAATGACATGGGCCTTTTGGTGTACTTGTATTTTTTATAGCCAGAACTATTCAATTAAAATTTGAAATTTCATGTTTTGCTAAGAAAAATAATGAAGTTTGATGCTATAATGATCAATTTAAGGAGAACAAATTATTGAAGTTTTTATGTTTTATGTGTAACTCATTGTTATGGGTCATGGAAACTGCAACACTCATGGCTATTTCTATTTCTAATGGAGGGGTAAGGTTGGACAAGTTTGTGCAAACCTTTCTTACATTATGGTCGCTTCAGTTGTTTATTCTTGTTACTCACTCTGAAAGAATCAATTAATTTCAAGGTGAACCTCCCAACTGGAAATACTTTATTGGAATCATTTTTCTGTTGTTTATAAACTTAACAATCAACTTCCTATAGGAGAACAATGCCGGTAACGCCGCAACTTCTCTCATTGCACATTTAGCTCCTAAAATGAAATTCCATATTCTCCTCTTTAACAAAAAAAGTTAGCCAAAAGAAGGAATATTGCAAGCTAGAAAATGCAGCTTACACGTTACCACAACAACCCTAATTAGTACAATTTTGTTTTTGTTTAGGTTCTCATAAATGGGAAATGGCAAGAACAAGATGCAGGAATTGTGGTTTGATGTTATTAGCATTAAAATAGGAGATATTGTTCATGTAGATGCTCATTTTCTAGAAGGTGATCCTTTAAAAATTGGTCGTGTACCACTTATCATGGTGAAACAAACAGAAGAAGATTAAGAAGATGAATATAGAAGGTTCCAATAAATCTTCACAAGCCGACGAGATGCAGGAAGAAGGAGGCCACCATCGAATTTTCTCTAACTCCAAGCAAGACAAAGAAGAGCAGGAATAGGCCACTGAATAAGCCTAACAAAAAGTGGAGGCCGAAGTTGAAGATGAATAGAAAGTGGAGGTCGATTTTGAAGATGAAAACTATAAAATGATTTGAAGGGAATATACATAAAAAAAAGATATACATCAAACTTCTAAGTTGGAATCATCTACTTCAATTAGACAATGTTAATTGAAATTGAGCATTTATATACTAATTCTAATGAGGATTTATGGTATGTGCACTTAGAAAATAATTGCACACACAAAAAGTATACTTATTATATTATTCAATCAATATAAATACATTAATCTTTGACTTGAGATAGATAGGCTATCTTAGCCATACAATCCATTTAGTTGATATAATCTCTAAAAATCACACATAAATAGGATGTAGATATAACAAACTCCTAACCAAACATCTCATGTAGAGATTACAATAACTAATACATTCTATGATGAGGAGTATCAAATACTAAGCACAAGACAAGTAGGAGTTAATTACTCCAACACCCTCCCTTAATGAGTACTTGGATTTGATATTTGATCTCTGTCATCTCTGTCTGGTATAGTCTTCATCAACATCTTTATCCACTTCTGTAATCTCATAGACTACACTCTTTCACACAATAATTCATTTGATCTACCACTTGATTCATTGAAGATACAATTTCTTTTGACCATCAATTTTGTATTTGTAATGACTGACAATTCTATATGATTCTATATGCTAAAATACATAGCTCATTGTATTTTTTAGAAAAGAAGTCTAGAAACTAAATCATTCTATTGGCATACTTCCATCTATTAAAATACATAGCTCGTTGTATTCGCCAATTATATAGCAAAGCAGTCTAGATATTGAATTTATCCAGAATTCAGTCTTACGACGTGACCTATTTCATCTCACAAGTACACAAACTATAGTCACAACATAATAGCAGTGTTCTTGACGACATACATAGCTCATTCTATTCATTAAGAAACAAATCTCTTCAGTCATCTAAAAAATATGAGAGGTTCTTGATTTATTTTACAAACTAGGAATAAAATGATGAAATTTTCTCTACTAAAATAAATTGATATACTAATATAACACCAATGTCGTCCTTATAAAAAAGAATTCACTTAGGACCTTGTACAAACTTCCCAGCAACAACGGTTCAAATCTCGGTGCCCTCACTAGGCTTCTCCTCCTCTATCATTATGTGACTTCGTTACACAACATCGATTTCTTCAATACATAGCAACAATCTATCACAAAGACTCCATCTTCGATGTTGCACATCTTTCCATATGTATATTTGTTGAAACCTCTAATGTGGTCAAAATTTCACTGTCTTATTCACTCAGAAAATATGATGGAAAAATATTCATATCCTGAATTCATATATAGATTTGGACCAATAACGATCAACAAAATTCAGATGCAATTCCACTAAGAAATGTTTCTCTTAATCATCTTGTGGAGTGGCTTCTTCACGTGGGCTATCAAAAATCGGTTCTACTAACACTTTGCTCAACTTGTAGCTCTTCCTCCATAAGGCTTAGAAATGAATTGAACTGTTCTCTTTTTAGTGACAATTGAAGTCTTTTCAAAGGATCTCCTCGTCTTTCAAGAAACACAACAATGGTACAGAAACACAAACTAAACACAATAACAATCCACTCATCTATTCTCACACAACTATGCTAATCCTACTCCTATCCGAAAGATTAGTACATGTCACAAGATCTTTTTTTCCCCGGCCCTCTCACGAGGGAGTTAATCCTAGACTGACTCTAATACCAACTTAGAAAATTGTTGTGCACACAAAAACTATACATATTATATTATTCAATCAATATAAATACAATAAATTTTGACTTAATATAGATAGTCTATCTTAGCCATACAATCCATTTAGTTGAAATAATCTCTCAACTTCCCACATAAATAGGATGTAGATATAACAAACTCCTAAACAAACATTTCCTATAGAGATTACAATAACTAATATCAAATATTAAGCACAAGAAAAGTAGGACTTAATTACTCCAACATGTGCACCTCTGTAAACTTTGTATTTCAAATCTTTGGGCAAACTCTATGCGTAGTTGGACAAGTGAAGATCCCAATATTGGAGACTAAATCTTGAGTGTATCAGGTAAAATGACAAGATGATTAGCCACAAGAGATTCATGAAAATTAAGAGATTGGAATAGAAGGAAAAATCTTGGTCAATTTGATGTATGATGCTCTTTTTTTCCGACACAATATTTAAGAAAGTAAATTTAATATAAATTTATGTTATTTTTTTAATTATAAATTTTATAATTATTATGATGTTAAGAGTAAATTATTAATTTATCCTTGACTGGCTTAGCATGCGATGTAGTGATAGTGGGGAGCATGGTGAACTAACACCCAAACCATCTCTAGTTCACATCAGTCATGGATTTGGGCAGAGGATCAAGAGTTTGATGGAACCTCAACGAGGATATCGATGTGGGTACAGGCATGGGGGGGTACCCACCAACAATTCCAGAGAGAGGACCTCCAGCACCTGCATACAACGAGACGCCTAACCCTCAAGGATGAATTTGCATGTGGAAACCCCACCACGCATTTGAGCGCACCTAGAGGAAGTGGAAGCTGAAATTCGCCTGGAACGTAGCTTAACACCGAACCGGAAGGTGGACAAGGAAATCATAAATTGGGTTTTGGATATTGGAAGCTCGATAGGTTGTGAAACTAAATACCGAAAAATGGTAGAATTGTATTGGCACCTCAAGATGTCGTTGTGATCCAGAATCAGATCCAGAAGCCTGACAGGGCTCAAAAAGGCTCAAAAATGAAAGTGACCGGAATTCTACGAAACTAGTGCCATTGCGTCCGTCTCATCTTCCTAATTCCGTCCATATATTTACTTCGTCAAACGGGCTCTGTATGTGAAAGATTTTGTGTTCTTTCCGAAAACCCAAAGAGGCAAAAAAATGGGTGACTGTACAGTCCGTATAGTGCCACGTGGCAAGATGACTATACAGGTCGTACGGTCGTACAGATGATGTGGCATCTTTTGGTGACGACACATGGCAGGTGATGGAGCATGACAGGTAGAGTTGGGCCAATCTATGGGTGACACATGTCACCACTGTAAGGGTGACACGTGGCATGGAATGACGTGAGCAGATGACTGGGCAGGTATGGTGGCAAGGTACGTGGCAGACACGTGGACCATCTGGCATTTGAAACATGGAATTCTTCTATTGGTTGTTGACGTGCCACGTGGCCCAGTCATGGGCTGCCACATGGCACCCTGTGGTTGGCTCGTGGTTGTGTAAAAGTTTGGGGTCTCCACGGGAATCGAACCCCCAACCTCGTCTAAGCTACGGACTGGCAGGATCGGGCTAACCAACCGGGCCCCTGTTGGTTCTTATAAACTATATGGTAAACAATATATATAAGTTTGTTTGAAATATTATTTGGAGGCAGAAAGGGTCGGGGCTTAGCCCCAACCCATGGTTCGTTATGTTCATGCGACCACAGAGCCCGGACAGGGGGGCTTACCACATGCGTGGGATGTTGTGGATAGGGCCTGGCCCTTGGTTCCCAGGTAGTCGCATACGACTGGGGCCTATCCACTAAATTTGGGCCCACAGATAGCTTTGTTAGCCATCTAATCCTATGACTGCGCCACAGGACGAGGAGCCAGCCAGACACAGGGGGGCCAACGCACCACAAGGACAACGCGTGGCGACATGGAGGCACCCAAGTGACCAGGGGCAGGCATTTTGGGGGGATGTGCCATATTATTATACAAAAGTGGGTTTTTTTTGTATAGTTCTGATTTTTATTTGATATTATGCCTGTATTAATGGATTTTATCCATTTTTTGGGAGATATTGGGCATTTTTGGAGCCCAAATTTTGGGAGGAATTTGGGGATGGATAAACAACTTTAGATCTATAAAAACCAGGCCTGTTTGAGGCCAAGAAGGATAGTTAGAGCAGAGTTATGCTGAAGGGAATCCAAGACAAAGCCATTTTTATGCAGGGAAGCTATTAAGGAGCAGACGCTTGTGGGCCATTTCTGGGAGCTCCAGACATCCGTTTTGCATGCCGTTTTCTTTGCTGGGTTCTAAAGATCTAGAAGAACATGACCAGATCATTCTTGTATCCAATTGGCACTGCTGAAATGTATGTTTGAGCTTTTGAACAGAAATAAAGAAGCCTCCCCCACAGAGACAAAGGCCCAGAGACGTAGGCAACG
This sequence comes from Picea engelmannii, assembly GCA_009831015.1. Classification (NCBI taxonomy): domain Eukaryota; kingdom Viridiplantae; phylum Streptophyta; class Pinopsida; order Pinales; family Pinaceae; genus Picea; species Picea engelmannii. The sequence continues at coordinate 829,899 of ML787502.1, forward strand.
TTGTGCTAAACTTCGTTATCAATTCTCGTATTATGGTTTGTTGTTTATTACTTCATTTCAGATCTGCATATGTGTATATGGCTGTCATAATTCCTCTCTTTTCCTCATTCTTTCATTAATCTTCTTAAAAGGGTTAATTAACACATGCAATTTAAAACTCAACCATAGTCATTAAAAGATCCAACGGAACAAGTGGTATCAGAGCTAGTTGACGTTTGGATTTGAGTTTTGCATGTTAACCTGGGAAAAGCTACAGCATGGTGAAGGTGAGCTTGTTGCAGAGAATCCATTAATTGGATTGAGAAAGAGAGCTTCTCACAGTGAGAAGATGGCATCGGAAGAAGGGATTTCTCAGGATGAGAAAGAGTTCCGGAAAACTTTCCTTGCTATGTCAGAGATGGTGAAAGTTTTGTACGAGGATTACCTAGAACGAAGGAGACCAGTTTTGGGTGAATATTCAAAGGGAAAAAGTGAAGAGGAAGAGGATCATCCTCAGATTCCTCCTTCACCTCCATCATCACCTGCTTCTTCTCCTTCTTCTTCAAGTTCAAGTTCTAAATCTAGTGGAAAGAAAAATGTTCATAAGCATAAAAATGAAATGCCATTGTTGAAACTTGATGTTAAATTTGAGTTGCCCATATATGATGGTGAAGTAAATGAAGAAAAACTTGACAATTGGATCAGGCAGATGGAGGTTTACTGCAGTGTACAACAAATCAAAGATGAGGCCACACAAATCAAGTTGGCATCTTTGAGACTTATAGGTACAGCTCTCATATGGTGTCAAAGCAAGTTGCAAAATGGAACGCAACAAGTGGGTAAGGTATTTCCATCATGGAAGAGTTTCATTTCTGCACTTAGGAAACAGTTCTATCCTTTGGGTTATAAATAAAAAGCATTAATTGAATGGCAATCTTTAAAAGTAAGAAAAGGACAAACAGTGCAAGAATACACCGATGGATTTCAAAAAATGGTATTAATGTTAGATATCCCTTTACAAACACAAGAAACTCTTATGAAGTATATAGGAGGTTTACCTGCGCATATTAGGAACATTGTTTTCATATTTGGACGCACTAACTTTGATGAGATTTATGTTCAATCTATGTATATTGAAGCAGGGAAAGCAGGTGTGTCAAGGGAATCATCGTCTTCAAGGAAAGAGGACAAGAGGAAAAAGCATGGAAAGAATGCAAATGCAGTGATGAGGAAGGAAGGAAAGCCCTCTTGCAAGCATTGCAAGAAAGAGGGACATGATGAGGACAGATGTTGACAGTTGCATCCTGAGAAGAGGCCAAAGTGGTTCAAGGAAAAGAAGGGAATGAAAACAGTGGCAACGACAACAAAACCCATAGACTTGGGATCAGATTCAGGTGATGAATCAAAGATCTCATTGGTTGGTATGGCATGTAAAATTGGTGAAGACATTGATTGTAGAAGCAACTTGTTTCATATAAGGGTAATCATGCGACACACTAAGATAGACACATTAATTGATAGTGGATCTCAATCTAATCTAATCTCAAAAGAATTGATTAAGCAATTGGGGTTAAAAACACAACTACATCATAAGCCTTACACACTTAAATGGATAAGCAATCATCATCAGATGAAAATAACAAAGCAGTGCACAATCAAATTTGCAATTTCATCTAAGTATGTGGATGAAGTAACATGTGATGTAGTGTCGTTAAGAGAATGTGGAATGGTCTTAGCTAGTCCATATTTATATGATCGTAAGGCAATCTTCTAAAGGACAAAGAATCAATATCAATTTACCAAAGCAGGTCAAGATTATGTGGTACATGCTCATCATGTTAAAGCAAATAAAACACTTCAAACAATGGAGCAATTAAAGAAGGCAATGCAAGCAAGAAACAAACCAATAATTGTTTCAAATGAAGTAATTGATCTTAAGCAAGAATAAGAAATGATTGTTGAATGGAAAATCAATCATAAGTTGCTTCAAGATAAGCTCATGTCGTGCAAATATTTCAAGTATATCAGCTCATTTGCAGTCGTGTTTTTTATACTATCATTAGTAATGTTTTCTACATGGATGATAGTGGCTTCAGTAAGATGTAACAGGGTTCAAATGGCTAACAATATACTGTCAGTTGTCATGATTGTGTTACAGTTGATCTTGATGAGACAGGTGCACAGGATAGATTTCAGAGACAGAGGACAAGCCGGGTGGCCTATCCCAAGCTTGTTGACTGGTCAATAACCTTTTAGGGACCAAAAGGTCTTTTAGTGGGGAGGTGTGATCCAGAAGCCTGACAGGGCTCAAAAAGGCTCAAAAATGAAAGTGCTCGGAATCCGATGAAACCAGTACTGTTGCGTCCATCTCGTCTTCCTGATTTCGACCATATATTTACTTCGTCAAACGGGCTTCGTATGCAAAAGATATTGCATTCTGTCCGAAAACCCAAACAGGCAAAAAAATGGGTGACTGTACAGTCCGTATAGTGCCACGTGGCAAGTTGATTGTACAGGTCGTACGGTCGTACAGATGATGTGGCAGCTCCTGGTGACGACATGTGGTAGGTGATGGAGCATGACAGGTATAGTTGGACCAATCTATGGGTGACACATGTCACCACTGTAAGGGTGACACATGGCACAGAATGACGTCAACAGATGACTCGGAAGGTACAGTGGGAGGGTACATGGTAGACACGTGGACCATCTGGAATTTGACATGTGGCATTCTTCTATTGGTTGTTGAGGTGCCACATGGCCCAATCATGGGCTACCACGTGGCACCCTGTGGTTGGCTCATGGTTGTGTAAAAGATTGGGGTCTCCACGGGAATCGAACCCCCGACCTCGTCTAAGCTACGGACTGGCAGGACCGAGCTAACCACCCGGGCCCCTATTGGTTCTTATAAACTATATGGTAAATAATATATATAAGTTTTTTTGAAAGATTATTCGGAGTCGGAAAGGGCCGGGGCTTAGCCCCAGCCCATGGTTCGTTATGTTCATGCGACCACAGAGCCTGGACAGGGGGGCTTACCACATGCGCGGGATGTTGCGAATAGGGCCTGACCCTTGGTTCTCGGGCGATCGCATACAACCGGGGCCTATCCACTAAATTTGGGCGTGCGGGTAGCTTTGTTAGCCATCAGGTCCTATGACCGCGCCACAGGACCAAGAGCCAGCCAGACACAAGGGGGGCAGTGCACCACAGGGATAGCGCGTGGCCACATGGAGGTGCCCAAGTGACCAGGGGCGCGCATTTTTGGGGGTTGTGCCCTATTATTATAAAAAAGTGGGTTTTTTGGTATATTTTTTATTTTTATTTGATATTATGCCTGTATTAATGGATTTTATCCATTTTTGGGAGATATTGGGCATTTTTGGAGCCCAAATTTTGGGAGGAAGTTGGGGATGGATAACCAACTTCAGATCTATAAAAACCAGGCTTGTTTGAGGCCAAGAAGGACATTCAGAGAAGAGTTATGCTGAAGGGAAGCCAAGCCAAAGCCATTTTTATCCAGGGAAGCTATTGAGGAGCAGACGCTTGCGGGCAATTTCTGGGAGCTCCGGACATCCGTTTTGTGTGCCATTTTTTTCGCTGGGGTCTAGATATATGGAAGAGCATGACCAGATCAGTCTTGTAGCCAATTGGAAATACTGCGATGTACTTTTGAGATTTTGAACAGAAATAAAGAAGCCTCCCTCACAGAGACAAAGGCCTGGAGACGTAGGCAACGTTGTGCCGAACTCCGTTATCAATTCTCGTGTTATGGTTTGTTGTTTATTACTTCATTTCAGATCTGCATATGTGTATATGGCTATCATAATTCCTCTCTTTTCCTCATTCTTTCATTAAGATTCTTAAAAGGGTTAATTAACACATGCAATTTAAAACTCAACCATAGTCATTAAAAGATCCAATGGAACAAGTGGTATCAGAGCTAGTTGACGTTTGGATTTGAGTTTTGCATGTTAACCAGGGAAAATCTACAGCCTGGTGAAGGCGATCTTGTTGCAGAGAATCCATTAATTGGATTGAGAAAGAGATCTTCTCACAACGAGAAGATGGCATCGGAAGAAGGGATTTCTCAGGATGAGAAAGAATTCCGGAAAACCTTCCTTGCTATGTCGGAGATGGTGAAAGTTTTGTACGAGGATTACCTCGAACGAAAGAGACCAGTTTTGGGTGAATCTTCAAAGGGAAAAAGTGAAGAGGAAGAGGATCATCCTCAGTTTCCTCCTTCACCTCCATCATCACCTCCTTCTTCTCCTTCTTCTTCAAGTTCAAGTTCTAAATCTAGTGGAAAGAAAAATGTTCATAAGCATAAAAATGAAATGCCATTGTTGAAACTTGATGTTAAATTTGAGTTGCCCATATATGATGGTGAAGTAAATGCAGAAAAACTTGACAATTGGATTAGGCAGATGGAGGTTTACTGCAGTGTACAACAAATCAAAGATGAGGCCACACAAATCAAGTTGGCATCTTTGAGACTTGCAGGTACAGCTCTCATATGGTGGCAAAGCAAGTTGCAAAATGGAACGCAACAAGTGGGTAAGGTATTTCCATCATGGAAGAGTTTCATTTCTGCACT
>ML787502.1:856662-867120 GCA_009831015.1 Picea engelmannii
CTTTAATATTGCTAATGTGTCCTCATCTTTCAATTCTTTTATACCAAAACTTATGAGGTTCAAGGCTCTTTTGTTGCACTCATGGTTTAACTCTATGAGCTTATTCATTTCCTCTTTGATAGGTTTGATATCCAATTTGCATTCCAAACTATTTATGGCCAAATTGTTAATCAACTTTTCTTCTAGCTCATTAAGTGTGTTCCTAATATTAAATGATTTTCTTCAACCTCTTCTTCTTGCCCTAATTGTTTTGTTTCTTTCTCTTGTTTTTCTATTTCTTGTAATCTATCCACCATTTTCTGCAACTGAGTCTCAAACCCTAATAGTTTATTGTTTATATGTCTTTGAATGTCATCTTTTAAGGATCTAAATTTATTACCAAGCATTGCTTCTAACTCAATTTGAAGTTTGGCTTCTATATATTTATGAATGTAAGTAAAAAGTTTCTTATGGTTAAAAAAATTCAATACTATGTTGATTAGTATGAAAGATATGTGCAATTGCTTCCATTCTCAATATGGAGTTAACATGTGGCATATACATACATACATTCGATCCATATTAACACCGAAAATTTCATGAGCCGAGAGGAATCAAGTCCCTCAAGGTGAAAATATTTTGGGATTAAAAAAACATGAAGAAATGTTTGTATATGAAGGGATTTGATCCCACCTTTCATTGTGAAAATATTGTTCCATAAATTAAAAAAAAAATCTTAAAATCAGAATTTTACTTTCTAAAAAAACAAAATCTACCTTATTCAATTAAAACAATGCTCATACAAAATTGTCCATAAAACCCATTTTAAACTAACCAGACATAGAAATTAAAAAACATTTGCTTAAATTAACATGAATTAAGATGCAAAAGATGATAACCTTAAAAACAAATAAAAGTTGAGTTTGTCAATGAAATAATGGACTCCAATTGTGAAGACATTGAAATCCATTGGTCACAAAACATGCTTTATACCTGCAACACCTTTCCATGTGTTGTTTTATTTGTGTGGGGAAATCTATATTATCTTTTATTTGTGTGAGAAATCTGGGCTATATTTAATCCGATTGTAGATTTGGCTCTATATTAACACTATCTATTTGTTGATGTGGGAAGAGAGTGTTGATATCAAGTAGAAGCCTCTCCATATGCCCTTACTCATTTATTTGTAGAATATGACGGTTTTCATTTTGGTGAATATCATCATTTATCAATTGGATGAGCGACAAGAATGTTGTCCATGGTATCCCATGCAAGTGTGTTTGGGGAGCTCCATAGCTTTTTTAATGTTGACATGGCACAAGAAAGCAAATAAAGAGTAGAGGGATAGATCCAAGGACAACGACACCCATTTCTCATTGTATTATACTTAACCAGTGTTGTTGATTCATCATGTTTCATTTGTTCTATCTATTAACCTTTTGTTTGGTATTGTCTAACTGTTCTATGAAATAGATTTTTTCGTCAGAATCTAATGATATAAATTTGCACTAAATCACTATTTTTTGTTGTTTAAAATCCATTTATGAATGCAGAAATGGATTCGGCATGCTAAAAAACCCATGGGACACTTGGATTATACATAAATAATCACTCAAATTTGTGGATCTAACAATTTCTCACTGGATTTCGGGAAAATGTCTTCGAAAAATATCACCAGAAAAGAGTCATTTCATATAATGTTTAGACTACGACCCCTTGTTTAATATATTTTTATAGACAATAGAAATTTTGACGTAAAATTATCTTTGTGGACCTCATGAAAAAGTGTCATTAGTTTTTTTTTTTTTTTTAATTATTATTGGTAAACACTTTTTAACTATAATAATAATAATTTAATTTTAAGCTCACAACCAAGCCAGATACCAAATTGGTGTATGAGACTCCTTTGTTTGTGGGACAAGATGGGACCCCCTCCGTGCAACAATTTGACTATTAAATCCTACGGAGGTATACATACCCTACCCCTCTAGATTTCAACTTATAACCTCCTAGAAGAAACACATATTCTTAACTATTCTCTGTAAACAATGCACCGTATGTAAACCATCACCAACCTTGTGCTTATGGCCTTACCACAAAAAATGTTTTTATGAATTTTGAAGCGTACTCATAATATTGGAAAATTTTAAAGTATTTAATTTGATTATCGATTGCTTGTGATGAAAGCAAGTACTCAGTATGTTGTCTTCTTGTGTTTTTAAGGACAATAACAAGATTGAAAAAAAATTAATTTGATTACTTATGAGTTTATAATGTAAGTGATCACTCATTACAATGTCCTCTTATATTTTTAAGATACATATCTAGAAAATGTTTTAATTAAATTTAATTTTACAGTGCACTTGGTATTTATTAAATTTAATTTTACAGTGTACTTGGTATGTATAGAAACACCATCTTTAGTGTCTCATTTCATAAACTAGTGAGAAGATAGGAAAATTTATATTGATAAAAGTGCATTTAATGGTGTGTGAGAAATTTTTGTATTCTTCGACTTTAACAGATAACTTTATTTAATTAAACACACCAAGCATGATATATCTATACATTTTGAAGTGCACCAATAAAAATAGAAAAAAAATAAAAAAATATTTGATTTAATCACTAGTGCACTTACGATGTAAGTGACCACCGATTATGATGCCCCCTAGCATTTTTTTAGCACACCTATAAGAAAATATAATTGTTAAATTTAATTTATGATGTACCTTATGTGTATGGAAGCACCACTAGCAGTGCCTTCTACATTTCCTAGAGCACTAACCAATAAGGAAAATATATATTAACAAAAATGTGTTCAATAATTTGCACCAAAAATGTGATAGAAGGTTTTTTCTAATTTTTTGGCTTTAATGGTGTGTTCTATTTGACCAAATGCATCAAGCATGATGTAGGTTATTAATAAAATAAGGAAAATCTATATTAACAAAAATGCATTCAATAATTTGCACCAAAAATGTGATCGAAGGTTTTTTCTAATTTTTTGGCTTTAATGGTGTGTTATATTTGACCAAATGCATCAAGCATGATGTAGGCTATTAATAAAAGGAATGCACGATACAAGTGAGTGTGAATAAAATTGTAGGAATGCATCATATGGAATGGAAATTTAACAAAAATTAAGAAAACAAAAAACTTAAAGCTTAATTTAAAATTTAAAATTACTAAAAATGTAAATTAAGGGATAACATCAATTTTCAAGCATGGTTAAAAAATGAAAATTTAGTATAATTACCAAATCCACCATCAAAGCAAAGGGATCGAAAAATATAGTAACTAGTAGTATGATATCACCAACGAGATGGCATAATGGTGAGGTGAGCATCGATGCTTGTATGGTTTGAAGCACTAAAAAAAAATTACAAATGAAATTATGATTTAGTATTATTTTTAAATTTGTATCTTATTGTAATACACTCGATGTTAAGATCGCACGCTAAGTAGAATATGTTTAGAACTGATTTACATTGATATCCTATCACATAATAGTTATAACAACCTTTGGTGCGTTCATAATGAGAACACACTAGTATACCCTATATGAGAGAAAGTAATTAAACAGTATTCAATACATCTTATATAATAATGTATCAATTCATTTATAGTTTTAAAACAGAATAAATAGAATATGTTTAAAATGAATTTAAATGAATATTTTATTACAAAATAGTAACAAAGATCATTAATGTTGGTAACATGGATGCATTGATACACCCAACATGAGAGTGCATTTTCTCAAAATAATAATGTTTAAACATACCGAGTGAATTTTTTCAAAATAAAAATGTATTATATAATAAACTGTCTAAACATTATTTAGATTATTTAATGTGTTTTATATAATGATGCAACAATGTGATTATAATTGAAAAATTCATCAATAATAACATATTTATAATTGATTTAAATTAATATTTTATTACATAATGATTTTGATATACCTATAATGTATAATGTAAAAATATTGGAAAATTCATCAATAATAACATGTTTATAATTGATTTAAATCAATATTTTATTACATAATTATAATAATGATTTCGATATACCTATAATACATTATATAAAAATACTGATGTGCTGCACAATGAAACATCTAATCAGATTTAAACACATCAACTAAAAACATCCACTACATTTGACCACCCAACTTCAATAACAATCTTCATTGTATTAAAAATTGAGTAAAAAATAAAAATGGGAATGTTTGGCAAAAACCCACAGTAGATAATGTTTTCTTGGTAGTGGATTGAATATTGATACAATTATCACTTTCAAAAATTAATGTTTTTACTTTATCTTTTGTTCAAGGCAAGATATTAGTACCTTTTTTTTTTAAATATGAGAAAATAAAAAAGAAATAGAAACTACTTTAAGGAAGAAAATAATTATTAAACACCGAGGTTCCATGCCATTATAGGGAAACCAAACTTAAAAAAGGTAGAGGGTTTGGGTGTTTATCGAGAAATCTAGTTAAGGAGATCTTTTCAAACTCTTTGGATGGTGTAGTCTAGCTTTATTACAAATTGTGATGCAACACTATATTGATAAAATAAAGATGAAGTGTTAAAATACCAAGTGTATAAAGATGAATTTTTGTTAGCCAAAATTCAATAAAGTTGCAGAGTACGAGAAAATTAAGGTGTCCACCATTTCATGGTGCAAGCTCATGAGTTTCTCTCATTAAATATTACAGAAAGGAAGGATGAGATTCGCAATCCAGGAGTAAGATAATTCATTGTTTTAAAATTTCCCTAGGTAATGTATCACTAATTACCCTTCGAATCCAATCTCCAAGTTATCCAACCCAAGCTGCATCACATTCCGAGTCACGGGTTAAACCACACAAGGTGCCCAGGGAGAGAGTCTTCGAGGGAACCCAAGGAGTGCACTACGCGTCCTAAGAGGAGGGGACTAAGTCTCAGGCCTGTCATACATGTGATAATCCCTTTGGGAAATAAGAGTCGAGTTGGGCTGGGCATGGTAAGTAAATAACACCAGCAACTGCAATATCTCACAGCTTTATCGCAGCTTTAAACCTATTTGAATCACCATCCACAAAATCAATGGCTAACCATTACAAACAGAATCTGGCCCTTCAGTAAAAGCATGAAATCATCATTAACCTAGTGCAGAGGCAACCTTTACATCTATACATATTTACAATCACTGAGGAAGATTCTTACCACCATTACATATTATCAATTGCTGAAGTAACATTCCTTTCATCCATTATCTATTTAAAATAGCAGAGGTAATATATATTTTCATCCATTACACCATGATATTTGTTGAAGTATAAAACCATTCAATTCCACAAGATCCTAATCAAATTCCTACATCCTACTATCATTCAACCGAAAAAGCGTACCTTTTCCCGTTCGCCTGCTCCGAGTGTCGTCTGAGTACTTCGTGCAACTCTCGCTCGCTGACCGTCGAGACTACACCAGTACCTCCCATCCAACGTGAGGGGTACTTTGCTCCCCCCTTAGCCTCCCGAGCCGCAAAGGGGCCACACACTAGCCAGAGGGTACGTCTAGCTCCCATCTCACCTCGCAAGGTCGAGCTACCACTCCTCTCCGAGCTGGGAAATCCCAACTCCCACAAGTAAATCAGTTAAGTCACTATTCCTGCAACGTAACGTTATGCTTACAACCGATCATCCTTCATCCTTCTCCTTCCTCTATTTTATAGAGTTTCCAACTTCCTTTCTTTCCCTAAATCTCATTTAATTAAAGTTTTAATAAAAAATTCCTAAAAATTCTCCTTTGTACAAGTGTCACCCATCCCCCACGTTTCTCCATTAATTATTTTCTTTAATTAATTATTTGTCTTATTTCCCTCACCCACCTAGAGTTACTCCTAAAATCACTCCTAGGTGTCCCTAGATTCCCTTACAGGTTTTAAAGGCTTTCCCTAAAATGAAATTGCTAAATCAGTGTAAAATTAGAAGGTTCTTTAATGCAGATTCTTTACTAAGTTGGTTTCCCGCTTTTTACCATGAGTTCCCCTCTTTCCTTCTTTAGGTTACCTCCTTTCCCTAATTTACTAATTTTTATACTTCCCTCTTTCCCCTTTTTATTTGAGCTAGAAATGACAGTTGTGCAAATTAATCTCTTTTTTCTTTTATTATTAATTTAATACCTTCTTAAATTATCAAAAATTTAAAATGAATTAATTACCTCCTTACATTTTATATCCATAGTTTTTTTTTTATTTAATTTCTTACTCTCTTCATGTTACTAAAAATTTTAAGAAGGCCAAAATTATTACTTAAGTGGTTTTAAATTTTATTATTTTATTTTTTATATATATATGATTTTTTTTTTAAAGGTAGACAAAATTTTACTCCTAACAAAATTTTAGACTTAGAACTTAGATTCTGAACTGGGCGACATTTAATTAGGGAAGTTGTTTAAAAATTTCTTAACGTGTTAATTGTCTTAGGTCCATCTAGGTTCATACCTCTATCATTATCAATGCGACGTGCCCTTCAGGACGGACTAGGTTCTCCAAGGGTGCCACTCGCCTCATCTGTTCCCTTGCGCGATGTGCCCTTCAGGACGCACTACGTGCAAGAAGGATGCCACTCGCCTCTTGACTAATTGGTAAACATCAATAACCCCTGGATTCAACACTCCGTCATGTGAACTTATGGGAGACTAAGGGCTTCTAAGTAATAAGGCCCTCGCCTTATTGCGAGCCCCTTAGAATCATTGTGAGTGATTGTCGCAGTCTACCCTCACGACATCATGGGTCCTCTCGAACTAGGTAATCGTTAACCTACAGTTCGAGCCACGACGGGAGTGCTAGTAGGTTGAGGCAGGGTTGTTGTCCACACCTCTCCCTCAACCTCTCTGGTAGTCGTGTTTGACCCCTTTACTCCATATGTGAGTCTGGTCGGAAAGCTATCGTTAGCCTGCATCATCAACAAATCATGTCATAACATATCCACATCATATCATCTAATCAGATGTATTAATATCACAGTAAAACAATCAAACCCCAATAGCACACTCCCTGACTCAGTCTGGAGTCCAAGGGGTTCCATTGATGCCTCTGCATCCTCAAGGTCCAAAACCCTGCACACTCAGTAAAATCTAGTCAATAGAACCTGTCTATGTCAATGTAGTAAAACAACATGTCATCTACCCATAACGCATCATAATCAAAGTCAAATGTTTTAATAGCATAATAATGCAGATCACCTGCGAGTAAGTGTCCTCAAAGAATAAGTTCGCTCAGTGCGCCAGAGCGGGATGTTACACAAGATATTAGTACATTTTTTTTTAAATATGAGAAAATTAAAAAGAAATAGAAACTACTTTAAGGAAGTAAATAATTATTAAAAACCGAGGTTCCATGTCATTATATGGAAACCAAACTTAAAAAAGGTAGAGGGTTTGGGTGTTTATCGGGAAATCTAGTTAAGGAGATCTTTTCAAACTCGATGGATGGTGTAGTCTAGCTTTATTACAAATTGTGATGCAACACTATATTGATAAAATAAAGATGAAGTGTTAAAATACCAAGAAATAGATATAATTGTTTGGAGATTGTAATTTTAATGTTAGTGATCTAAAATATATTATAATTATTACTGGTTGTTTTTTTAAAATACTAAGTTAATTTATAATTATTATTTAAGAAAAATTATACAACTTAAAATAATCCAGTGATGATCTTTCCACTTTTGCTAGATACTTTTAGAACTTGGATTATTAACAGGTTTCTTTAAAATCCAATTAAAATTTTGTTTCAAATAATAATAATTAGTTAGAATTTAACCTTTTAATTTGGAAGAACGAACTTTAAATTAAAAGAATTAAAATATAAAACAAAACTAAAATCCAAGTCCAACTTATTAATAAAAATATGTAGATTTAGCAGTGGTACATGGTATTGACGACGTGATTAGGTACATAATTTACTAGTCCCTTTAAAAAGATTACTCCTATTGAAGTAAGGGGTTGTGTGCATATATAAATACTAAAATGCATATATAAATACTAAATGGACGTTGTAGTGGTCGATCATACGAGTAATCTTTCACTTGTATTGGTGTTTGAGTAGTAATATTGTTAATGAAATCTAGATTTTTTAAATTTCGACAATGTAGGATAGATTATAAGTTCTTCTCTTAGAATTGTTATGTTTTTACTCAAATAAATTTTGATTAAAATGCATATCATTTCAAATTACTTTGTCGGATTTTTTATGTGTTTGATGTGTTGTGATGTTAAATTTTGAAAATTTGTTCGTAGAAATTTTTTGAAAGGTGGAAGACAAATTTTGGTTGTAGTTGAATAAAGAAAGGCTACAAAGTCTTAGTAAGAATATTAAGGTTTTGTAGTATGGTTCTTTTTGAGGTATTGAGTAAGGTGGGTGATAATGCCTATAGACTCAATCTACTCCCATATATGTGTGTTTACTTAGAAGTGAATGTGTAAAATCTAAAACACTATGATCCTGTCATGTTGGATCAAGATACTAAGGAGCATGTCTGACCTATCATAGAGAACTTAACACCATAAGATCAGGCAAAGTTGGTAGAAGATATATTTTTGTAGAAGAAGTCCAAAATTACTAGACAAGTGCAACATGACCTCTAGTAGATCAGGTTGAAAGGACAACTTCTAGGTAAGGAAAACTGGTACTTTAGGGAGAAAGTAGGAGAAAACTTTCCTCACCTCATTCAGTGAAATCTTTTGGGGACCAAAAGCCTTCCTAAAAATGGGGAGGTATGATCCAAAATGGATCATTATAGAATTTTTCATCTTAATATTGGTACTTTATAGGTGGAAATATTGGAGGAATTGGCTTGTAGAGCCCATTTTAGTGACAAGTCCCAATTTGGAGATTTGGGGTCCAGAACCTTCCAAAGCCATTTTGAGGCATCGAATGGCACATTTTGGGATTAAAATTTTTGAAGTATATATTGTATCCCCTCAACGTTATTATACACATCAAGATCTTTCCAACTGTGTGAAAATCACCTCATTTGGAGTTTGTATGTGGAAGTTATTCCTCTTGCAAGTTGACCTACCTTATTGACCACCATGGTATCAAGTGGATGACTCATCATCGCCCATTACTCATGCATGTAAGGATAGTCATGCGTGGACATTAAAGAATATTCTAGAAGATTCAAAACCTTAACACTATTTGAGGGTTGAGGCATGCAAAAACCCTAACCCTAAACGACTATGAGGCTATGTTAAATATCGAGTCCCTAGGAAGATAGGGGGTTCCATTATTTTAGTATTGTACTTGTTTCATAGTTGAGAAGAGCATATAATAGTGGGATTTGAGAGCATAATAGAGGAGGTAGAAGATTATGTAGTATCCATTCAAGTCACAGTGTCAAAGGAAACTCCATAGAAAGTTCATCTTTCCTTGTGTTTCCATTTTCGTAACTAAAGAAAATAACACAGAGCATAGACCTCACTTTCTAGTTGGTTTTTCTCCCATATCAGGTTTCCTAGGTCACATATTGTGTTTATTTGCTTGTTCTTTCATTTCCATATTTCAGTTAATAAATTTGAGCATTAAGATAGTAATAAGAAACCTCGGATCTAAGGAAATAATTTGAATAATAAAAGAATTCAGAATATTACAAGATTTGTTATGATGAACTATTGCAATGGAATATCCATAATAGTTTACATACCATAAATTGCTCATGTCGAACAAGGATAGGTTCCTCGTTATTACTTATAGTATGAATAATAGCCACAACAGGTTCAAACATGTCAAGCTAGAGATTCTAAGGCTTAGATGAACTATTGAGACATAAATGAAGGCAGTGAAATTCATAATATCGATAAAAATAAATCTTACATCCCTATGAAGTTTAAATCTAAGATAAGAGATGGAAATCAAATAACTAATAAGAAGAATTTAAAATACTAATAAGACTTTATCTATTCTACTTTGATCGATTAAAATTGATTTTGCAACATTATAAGTTTAAAAAACAAATTGAAAATTGCTTAGATTATGACCAATGATCTTGGCCTCCATAGTCAAACTTGTCGTTAGACTAACCGAAAAAAACACCTTTGAATGAACACATTTATAAAAATTCTGATACGAAGAAGGTTGAGGATGAACACAAATTCACTTTAACATATAATTTGGGTACTTTCATTTACATTATTCAGATATAATAATAATAATAATAAAGTTTTATGGGGTGACAATTGTGAGAGGACTCATATTTGACTCCGTGGGAAATAAATAAATTAAGTTTTCTTGGTGAATTGGGATAGCCATGAACAATGAAGTTGAATCCCTAGATCTTTAGAAAGAGATCTTTCTTCTCAAAGCCAAAGAAACAAAGAAAATAACCATTGTCGACGACTCTATGGTTATACTCAAGGTCGTTCAAGGACAAGCAATATCAAATTGCTATCATCTAGCTTAACTAGTAAGAAGGATTCATTATGAGATTAAGGA
>ML787502.1:867170-881969 GCA_009831015.1 Picea engelmannii
TTGTCGACGACTCTATGGTTATACTCAAGGTCGTTCAAGGACAAGCAATATCAAATTGCTATCATCTAGCTTAACTAGTAAGAAGGATTCATTATGAGATTAAGGATTTTGACAAAATAGTTTTTTTCCATGTGTTATGCCATTAGAATGAGCTCACTAGTAATCAAGCAAACCAAGGAAGAAATTTGAATTTTTGGCAATGTTTAATAAGTAGGGGTTCATCATTTTACATCCCCCCTTGGAAATGAAGGAGATCATTGAAATGGGAGTCATTTGTGGTTGCAGGGTGAGGCTCCCCCTCTCCATTTTAATGGATTTTTGATGCATGACTTTACTCTATATCCTTTCTCGCATGTGAATTAATATTTATTGCAAGGTATTCAAGTTGTTGGATAAATGTGGGTTGAGGGATTGAGTTATGAATATGCTCTATATATTTTGGGGGTTTTAGGCTGTATTCATCTAAAGCATTCTTTTGGTTGTTGGGTAGCTTGGATCCACCATAAAATCTCCTCTTCCCACCCTTTAAGTTCATCCCCTTTCTTTCTTCTCTTGAGTGTTTCATTTCTATTCCTCCAGGTGCCATTTTATATTGGTAATTTGTCCATATCATCTTCGTTCTTGTTAAGAGTTCTTGCATTGGGATTTATGCTTCATGGTCACCTAGTGTTAGGGTCGGTGTGTTAATTCGAAACTTCTGTGTCAAATGGCATGACAAGGCCAATCCTTTATTTTAAGTTGGTGACTAGCGAAGGATGGCACATTATGGGTGTAGTAAGTGTCTAGCCTAACGGAGACTATTATGGTCTAAAAAGAGATGAAAATGCTTCCCAATCAGTGAATGCAAGCAGACTCAAGTTTTTTTTTTTTCCAGTAGGACAATACTCAGTGAATTTCTCCATTGAGGGGATAGAGACGGACATGCAAGGCTAGAAGTTACTCAAAATAGACACAGAAAAAAATTTGCAGCAATGTTAAATGCACGAAAACTCCCTGGAGTAATTAAATAAGGAAAACCCATTCCATCCCACAAAAACCAACACAGATTGAAGTTAATAATTCATCCATATAGATTACCCATACACATGCATATCTAACCATACATCCAAATGCATTATACTCTACAATCAAAGAGCGTATCGTTGCCTTTTTGCCTACTCTAAGAGTCGTCTGTGCGCTTTGTGTCGCTCCCGCTCGCCGACTGTTGAGACCTCACCAGTACGTCCCAGCCAACGCTACGGGTACTATGCTTCCCCCTTAGCCCCTCGAGCCGCAAAGGGGCCACACACTATCCAGATGGTATATCTAGCTCCCATCTCACCTCGCAAGGCCGATCTACCACTCCTATCCGAGCTGGGAAATCCCAACTCCCCACAAGTAATCAGTCAAGTCACAAATCCGGCAGTGTAACGTTACGCTAACATCCGATCCATTTCTTCCTCATATTCCCTTTCTTTTATAGAGTTTTTAGGACCTCCAACTTTCCCTAAATCACATTTAAATTAAGTTTTAATAAAAATATTCTAAATATTCTCCATCGCACAAGTGTCGTCCATCCCCCTCTTTCCTCCAATAATTATTTTCTTTAAATTTATTAAATGTCTCATTTCCCCCACCCACCTAGAGTTGCTCCTAAATTTACTCCTAGGTGTTCCTAGATTCCCTTTCAGGTTTGAATACTTTCCCTAAAATGAAGTTGCTAATTTAGTTCATTTTAGAAGGTTCTTAATTGCATATTCCTTACTATGTTCACCTTGATTTTTACCATAAGTTACTTTCTTTCCCTTATTATGTTTCCTCCATTCCTTAGTTTCCTAATTTTTATTATTCCCTTCTTTCCCCTTTTATTAGAGCCAAAATGGCAGTTGCGCTAATTACTCTTTTCCTTTTTATTATTAAATTGATATTTTTTTACACTTTCACAAGTTAAATACTTTATTTCTTCTTTACATTTTTAAATCCACTGATTTAATTAATTTCTTTACTCTCTTCATTTTACCCAAATTTTTTTATGAAAACTTAAATTATTACTTAAGTGGATTTTAGTTTAAATTTTTATTTTTATTTTTATAGGGTCTTTTCTTAAGGTTAGACAAAAGTTTACCCTAGGGAAGTTTTAGGCTTAGGACTTAGATTATGAACTAGGCGACATTTAATTAGGGAGGTTGTTTAAGAATTTCTCAAAGTGTTGAATTTCTTAGGGCCATCTAGGTTTGTTCCTTCATCAACGACAATGCGACATTCCCTTCAGGACGCACCATGTGATCCAAGGGTTCCATTCGCCTCGTTCATTTCTTTTGCGCGACGTGCCCTTCAGGATGCACCACGTGCTCCAAGGGTGCCACTCGCCAACTTGTGTTTCTTTTGCGCGACGTGCCCTTCAGGATGCACCACGTGCTCCAAGGGTGCCACTCGCCAACTTGACTAATTGGTAGACATCAATAAACCCTGGAGTCAACACTCTGCCAAGTGAACTTGTGGGAGACTAAGGGCTTCTAAGGAATAAGGCCCCCATCTTATTGCGCGCCCCTTAGAATCATCGTGAGCGACTGTTGCAGTCTGCCCTCACGGCATCGTGGATCCTCTTGAACTAGGTAATCATTAACCTATAGTTTGATCCATGGCGGGAGTGCTAGTAGGTTGTGGTAAGGTTGTTGTCCACACCTCTCCCTCAACCTCTCTGGTAATCGTGTGTGGCCCCTTTACTCCATATGTGAGTCTGGTCGACAAGCTATCGTCAGCCTGCATCATCAACAATCGTGTCAGAACATGTCCACATCATATCATCAAATCAATGTAATATCACAGTAAATAAATCAACCCAAATAACACACTCCCTGACTCAATCCGGAGTCCTAGGGGTTCCATCGATGCCTCTGCATCCTCAAGGTCCAAAACCCTGCACACTCAGTAAAACCGAGTCAATAGCACCTGTCTATGTCAAAGCAGTAAAACATCATGTCATATACCATAACGCATCATAATCAAGGACAAAAGTTTTAATATCATAATAGTCTGGATCACTTGCGAGCAAGTGTCCTCAAAGAATAAGTTTTCTCAGTTTTCCAGAGCGGGATGTTACATACACCCCCTCTTGGTCTAAACTTCGTCCCGAAGTTTCTTAGTATAAATGCTGAAATAAATGTATCGCAGTATCATAAGTCTATCTATCAAACAAAAATGGAAACTGTTGGCGCATATCATATGCGTCCTCCCAGGTCGTTGAGTGCGGACTATAATTGTCCCACTGGACCTTGACCTGATCTACCGTTCAACGTCGTAACTGTCGAATGTGATGATCTAAGATGTGGACCGGCTCAGCCATCAGTGCTCCCTCATCCAATACCTGCAAGGAACGCATGTCAATCACATGTGTAGGATCACTAATATAATGTATCAAAATAGATACATGAAAAACATCGTGCATACGCCTCAAAGAATCAGGCAAGGCTAGTCGATAGGCCACGGGCCCCTTTCTCTCCACAATCTTGAAAGGTCCCACGAACCTAGGAGAGAGTTTATCTCCCTTTCCAAACTTGATCGAACTCTTATGCAGTTTAACCCGCAAGAAGACTCGATCGTTGACCTCATAACTACGGTCGACTCGGTGCGCATCGACATAACTTTTATGTCGATCCTGCACTTCTTTAATCCTTTTCCTTATGGTTTGCATTTGTTCTTCCATTTATTGGATCACTTCTGGTCCCACCAGGACCCTATCCTCAAGTCGATCCCAACTCAAGGGCGTCCAACACAGTCGCCCGTAAAGAAACTCAAAGGGCGCCATCTTAATGGTGCTCTGGTAACTGTTGTTGTAAGCGAACTCTACTAGTGGCAAGAATTCTTCCCAACGCTTTTGTTGGTCCATCAAGTACATGCACAACATGTCCTCCAAGGTTTGGTTCATTCATTCGGTCTGTCCGTCAGTCTCTGGGTGATGCACAGTACTAAAGTTAAGTTGGGTTCCCAAGGCCTCTTGGAAACTCGTCCAAAATCGTCCAGTAAGAACCGATCCTCGATAGGATATAATCCTCTTAGGCACGCCATGCAGCCTCACAATTTCACTGATGAAAACTCTAGCTATGTCAGGTGCCTGATACATCGTACGCACAGGAATAAAGTGAACACTCTTCTTCAGAGTGTCTACTACTATAAAAATCGAGTCATGTCTCCTTGCCATCAGTGGCAATCCAACAATAAAATCCATCGAAATAACCTCCCATTTCAATTCCGGGATGGCATGTGGTTGAAGTAATCCTGCTAGGTGTCTATGTTCAGCCTTTACCTGCTGACACTCTAGACATTTGGCCACATAGTTGACTATGTCGACCTTCATTCCCTTCCAAAAGAATAAGGTCTTAAGGTCTGCCCTCATCTTCGTAACTCCCGTGTGAGCCATGTAAACTTCTCTATGAGCCTCACTCAGGATCAACATCCTCAACTCGTCGTTTGGTGGTACGTAAATCCGTCTTTTAAACCTCAATACCCCATCTCTATCAAAAGAGAATCCCTCATATCGTGGTACCATCATTGTGTTTTGTCCAATAAAGCCCTCGACCTCCTTGTACCAGTCGTCGTCACACTGTAAGGTTAGAAAATTTTCACGTAGATTCGTCTAAAGAGGCAACACTGAAAAGATGCATGGCCTCCATCTCAAAGCATCTTCCAATTGGTTCACCGTTCCCTTTATGTAAGTAATCTCAAAGTTGTACTCGCTAAGCAATTCCGACCAACGTCGTCGTCACGCGTTCAGGTTGCTTTGCGTAAAAATGTGTTGGTGCCCACAATGATCAGTCTTTAGTTCAAATTTTCATTCAACCAGGTAGTGTCTCCAAACCTTCAAAGCATATACGATGGCTAATAACTCCAAATCATGCGTCGCATAGTTCTCCTCATGCCTTCTCTGTTTCCTCGAAATGTAAGCAATCACTCGTCCATCTTGCATAAAGACTCCACCTAAACCTTCCTTGGATGCATCTGTGCATACCAAGAAGTCTGCATCCATGTCAGGGACCTTTAGTATCAGCGTTGTTGTCAACAACTCTTTAAGCCTCCAAAATTCTTCCGCGCATTTCTCGGTCCAAACAAACTTCTTATTTTTCTTCTGTAATTCCGTGATCGGATTGATAAAAAGAGCATTTGGACAAATTCCCATATAATTTGTGCTCTCGCAGGCACTGTAGTACCAAGCGCAAGTGCTCGTCATGCTCCTCCATCGTCCGAGAGTAGATCAAAATATCATCAATGAATACTTGGATGAACTTGTCCAAGTACTCATGGAACACCCTGTTCATCAAACTCATAAATACTCCTGGGGCGTTTGTCAGTCCAAATGGTAAAACGGTAAACTCATAATGTCCAAATCTCATCTTAAAGGCGGTCTTAGGGACGTCATCCTCCTTAATCCATAACTGGTGATACCCAGATCGCAAATCGATCTTGGAGAACACCGTCACACCCTTCATTTGATCGAACAGATCATCAATTCTTGGCAAGAGATACTCATTCTTGATCGTAACCTTGTTCAGTTGACGATAGTCCATGCAAAGCCTCCACGATTTGTCCTTCTTTCGAATGAAAATAACAGGTGCACCCCACGGTGACACACTAGGACGTATCAGTCCCAGGTCCAACAACTCCTTCAGTTTCATTTTCAACTCTTGTAACTCCAGGGTCGACATCCGACAAGGCATTCTTGCTATCTCTTCGGTCCCCGGTTTCAGGTCTATGGTAAACTCCAACTCCCTTTCCGGCGGCATCCCAGGTAACTCCTCTGGAAACACGTCCGCAAACTCTCTCACCACCAGAAGGTGTTCTATACCTTCCACTACTCCCCTCTCGTTTAGCGCAAGGATCGCATAAAGCTTTCACCCCTTGCGCATACTCTTCTGTAGCTGTAAGGAAGAGATGAACCTCAGGGAAACTCCCTGGTTCCGTCCTATAATCAGACGTCTTTGTCCCTCATCATCTACCAAGATCAATCATTTTGTCTTATAGTTGAGTATCGCCTCATGTGATTCCAACCAATCCACACCAATTACGACATCGTAAGATCCTAAGATCGTAACATACAAGTTGGTCCTCGTGACAAACTCTCCCAGGTTAAGGGCACAACCCATAACTTTTCCTCCAACCTTCTGTTTGGCTCCAGAAGCCATCTCTACGAAGCTAAACTCATTCTGATCGACTTCCTTTACCTTAATCCTTTTTAGCGCTGCACCATAAATGAAACTCTCCGTAGCACCGGGATCTATCAAAACACTAAGGATCTAGTCAGTGATGGTACCTGTCGTCTCGAGCACAGTCGACTGGTGCTCTGCCTAGCGGTTATTCACCACTGCATGAATACGATGGGCCTTGCCCATATCTCCCACTGTAGTGGGTTCGACTGATCCGGACACTCTGGTCCTATCCACAGGACAGTCGCGCTAGTAGTGTGGCTCCCCACACGTCCAACAGCCCTTCTTTGGCCCAGTAGTCCTGGTACCCGAAGTAGAAGATGACGGCCCACCAGCCTGGAACCCTAGTCTGTTCTACTGAACAGGCCTAAACTGTTGTCGCTGCAGGTGACGTTGCTACTGAAGTTGTGGTCCCCGATAGGGTGTCCACTACTAAGGCAGTGGTCGCCAGGGTGTAGTGAAGGCAGATCCCCTCTAGAAGCCACGATATCCCAGCGTATGTCTCACTGGTGTCTAATGTTGTGGTGTTCTAGATGAACCCTATCGTGCTGGTCTCGCTAGAGTCCTGGTCTGACCCCCACTGATAAGCTCCTCCTCTGCTATGAGGGCCTTCTAGACGGCCTTGTGCAAGGTTTGAGGCATCAAAATCCTAACCTTTGCACGCAAGCTTCCGTTAAGGCCGAACACGAATCGGTTGACCTTAAGTTTCTCTATGTTAAGGTGTGGAGCATACCGGAGCAGCTCCATAAAACGTGCCTCGTACTCGGGCACCGTACGACCTCCCTGTCATAACGCGTTGAACTCATTGAGCTGATGCTCAATGAATTCCTCTAAAAGGTACCTCTCTTGAAACCATTCCTCGAACAGTTCCCATGACACGTCTTCAACGGCCATGCTCAACTGCGGTAGGAGCATCTTCCACCATAGAAGGGCGCTCCCTTTCAGTTGAAAGACCGTCATGTGGACCTTCATGTTGGAGGTATAATCGCAAAGTGCAAAGCACATCGCCATGTTCTCCAACCATGCCTCAGCGGGTGCGCCGTCCAGGGCACCAAAAAACTCAAGAAATTTGACATTCTCGAGTTCACGATGAAAGCTACCAGTAACGGCCGGTGCGCATGGCTGGACCTCAGTGGGTGCCGACGCTCTGGCCTCATCTCTGTCCAAGAGGCTGATCAATTCTTCAGACATGCGCTGAAAAGATCTCATCATCTCGACCACATCACCAACTGTTATCTGCTCCTGTCCGAGAACCTGCTCGCCTCCCCGGGGGTTAGACCCCTCAGGCGTAGATGCTACTAGAGGTGTCGCGCCTCCTCCCTTAGCACCCTGTCGTCTTCCTCCACGGCGTCCTCTAACCATGATTACCTGCACGCACACAATCAACTCGATTAGCAACAGTATAATCAAATCATGTCATGTCAACAAAAGCCGTAGCGAATCCCAAGTCATGGGTCGAACCTGGCTCTAATACCATATGTAACAAACCCCCTCGTTACGACGACAACCTCTTATAACAAGTGCAATTTTTTTTTTTGTTTTTAAAAGTGTGTGTGCGCGTGTACAAGGGAAACAAACATGTTTGACTCTGCGTCGCCACCCGACGACTAACAAGACGTAACAACAATGAACACAACAAGACGACATAAGACACACAACAAGTATCTGCATGCATTTAATGACGATCAATCGACTATAAGTAAGACTGACTACCCATCCATCCTACCCTGCAATGGTTAGGACCTCCAAGACACATAAGCAATGCTCAAGCCCAGGTTCCCATCGATTTTAACCATTTAAGGTCTCGGGGTTGGCGACTGTTCTGAGGAACATGGAGGTGTCTACATCCCACCCGACACAAGCAGACCACGCGACAAAGGATTGCAACCAAGTACAACAAAAATTAAACAAGGGACTACAATCTATATGAGTCTTAAGGTCATTCCATTTCACAACTTTAGATCACATTTCATCATCAAGGTACCCTCTAAAACAACATTCAAGGGACCTTATTGTACAAGTCTGAACTTCGACTGGTTTAACATTTAACAAGATAATTAGTCATTAGTTATAATCATAAATATAATGAATAGTTATAATTGTCATGTAACGCCATAATTAACATTTAATCTTTAATGATGGATCAATAATTAACGAAATACCCTAAAATCATCTGACGCAATTATGGTAAAATTTATATTAACATTCATTCAATGATCTAAACTTATAATTCGATAGACAATGATTATGAACCAATAATTGTCTCCACAACGCGATGATCATAACTCCATAATTAACGCAACTTTCAAAATCTTTTATCGCAAGCACATAAGTAACATTAACATTAACTAAATGATCTAAATGTATAAATCGATAAAGTAACATTAACATTAACATCTAAATGTATAAATGATCTAATTGTATAATGATCTAAATGCATAAATGTATAAGGTAACATTAACATTAACAATAACTAAATGATCTAAATGATATAATTGTTATAAATGGAAAAGTTCATTTTTTAACAACAGAAAACAAATACAGCTTTATATAACCACCATTCCCCTTTTAAACTTGTTCTTAAATCAAACGAGAACCAAAATTATTTTAACTCTAAATTACTCCACTACACCTTCTTAGGGTAATAAACCGTACTTATTAAAAGCTACCATTAAAATAACCACTCTGATTTAGGATTTAACCATTATAGCAGAGTCATTAGATAGATTCCAGCTATCATTAAAATAAATAAAGAAGCGAAGAAGCCAGGCGCTTTAAGATTCAGTTTCCGGGTATTAGGTAAGGCAAGGACGTGGAAAAAGAAATTAGTAAGGCAGCAGAGAGCAATTAAGGGTAACGCTGCCAAGTTAACCGAATATAGGTGGAGGGTTGTTGTTATCAACTAAAATGGTGGCAGTAAAGGAGCTGACAGTAGAGTAGGTACAACCAATCAACCATTCAGAATTCACACAGGAAACCAAGCATTCATTACACAGGCACGCCGTAGGCTTTCAACAGCGGAAAGGAAATTTGTACACAGCCATTCGAAGGCCTGAAACACAGGTGGACTGAAATCTTTTCACAGCAAAACTCGTGGCTCTTTAAACAGGCGGAAATAATGTTTACTCAGTAAATTCGTGTTGTCCGAAGGTGAAAAAAAAAGAAATCTGTTGTCACTCCTCCAGCCATACCTAAAGTTCGCAGTTCATGTGGATCGTTGTCATTGAACACAATTGATAAAATAAGAAGGAAAATGGCAAGAGTTTAGTGGCGGATCACTAACCTGACATACCATTGTTGTATTTTAATGCATGCAATGCTTAATACCACTTCAGTTAATTTGTACGGGTTTCCAGGTGTTGGAACGTAGTTATGCAGATTTAGGCAGACTAAAAACTTTTGTGTGTACAACTGTTGTCATTCATTAGGATCTTTTTTTTTTTTTTTAACTGCTAGTGGTACTTCTATGGATTGCAGTCCCAACATAAAACTACGATATCAATACCATGAATGACCACACCATTACATGGCAATTACCTTCTGTATATTTTCTTTACAAGTAATAATCTTTAGAGTCGTCCTGCACCAACTTTAAGAATTTGAGTATCTTCTTGCATTTTTACAGGTAACTAATTGGTTGAGAGTTTCGATCATCGAGTACTCTATCTCGATTCAGCTCAATTGAAAATATATATAATTAATGATCTGGATTCTGACAGAGTTCTGGGTTAATATTTATAGTCACGCATAAGGATTTTACCAAACATATGTTTCGGTTAACCACCCATGTGTGTAGGTAAGAAACTTAGATTTGATTTACTATTTAAAAAAAAAGAAATATTCACGCAAAGTGTTTTACAAGCAAAACCGATTCATTTATGTTGGCGTCTGGTTTTCAACTAGTAGATCCACGGCTTTTACACAGTAACACAGTAAATTTTTTCACTAAAATTATGTTACTTTCATCTACAACAGCAAGGAATTAAAATCAGACTAGGGTTGTCAATGGGTCAAAACTACACCACCATAATTAACTACGAAGGTACCACATCACCACTAAAACGCATCCATGTATATACCACTTCGCATTAACTTAAACGGTGATTGGCAATATTGTCAATGCGTTTACTCAGCGAACAGAACATCAACCTATCGTTGTAGCTTTGGGCGAATGGTACCGACGTCCAATAAAATTAAAATCAAGGTTATTACAAAGGTTATAGTCCAGAGGCTTCCATGCTGCACTGGTTTGACTAACGGAGACTATTACGGTCTAAAAAGAGATGAAAATGCTTCCCAATCAGTGAATGCAATAAGACTCAAGTTTTTTTTTCTAGCAGGACAATACTCAGTGAATTTCTCTATTCCGGGGATAGAGACGGACATGAAAGGCTAGAGGTTACTCAAAATAGACACAGAAAAAAAATTGCAGCAATGTTAAACGCACGAAAACTCCCCTGAGTAAGTAAATAAGGAAAAACCATTCCATCCCACAAAAACCAACACAGATTGAAGTTAATAATTCATCCATCTAGATTACCCATACACATGCATATCTAACCATACAGCCAAATGCATTCTACTCTACAATCAAAGAGCATACCGTTGCCTTTTTGCCTACTCTGAGAGTCGTCTGCACGCTTTGTGCCGCTCCCGCTCGTCGACCGTCAAGACCTCACCGGTACCTCCCATCCAACGCTAGGGGTACTCTACTTCCCCCTTAGCCCCCCGAGCCGCAAAGGGGCCACACACTATCCAGATGGTATATCTAGCTCCCAACTCGTCTTGCAAGGCCGAGCTACCACTCTTATCCGAGCTGGGAAATCCCAACTCCCCACAAGTAATAAATCAAGTCACAAATCCGGCAGCATAATGTTACGCTAACAGTCGATCCCTTTCTTCCTCATCTTCCCTTTCTTTTATAGAGTTTTTAGGACCTCCAACTTTCCCTAAATCACATTTAAATTAAGTTTTAATAAAAATATTATAAATATTCTCCTTCGCACAAGTGTCGTCCATCCCCCTCTTTCCTCCAATAATTATTTTCTTTAAATTTATTAAATGTCTCATTTCCCCCACCCACCTAGAGTTGCTCCTAAATTTACTTCTAGGTGTTCCTAGATTCCCTTTTAGGTTTGAATACTTTCCCTAAAATGAAGTTGCTAATTTAGTTCATTTTAGAACGTTCTTAATTGTAGATTCCTTACTATGTTGACCTTGCTTTTTACCATAAGTTTCTTTCTTTCCCTTATTATGTTTCCTCCATTCCTTAGTTTCCTAATTTTTATTATTCCCTTCTTTCCCCTTTTATTAGAGCCAAAATGGCAGTTGCGCTAATTACTCTTTTCCTTTTTATTATTAAATTGATATCTTTTTACACTTTCACAAGTTAAATACTTTATTTCTTCTTTACAATTTTAAATCCACTGATTTAATTAATTTCTTTACTCTCTTCATTTTACCCAAAAAAAATTATGAAAACTTAAATTATTACTTAAGTGGATTTTAGTTTAAATTTTTATTTTTATTTTTATAGGGTCTTTTCTTAAGGTTAGACAAAATTTTACCCTAGGGAAGTTTTAGGCTTAGGAATTAGATTCTGAAGTGGGCGACATTTAATTAGGGAGGTTGTTTAATAATTTCTCAAAGTGTTGAATATCTTAGGGCCATCTAGGTTTGTTCCTTCATCAACGACAATGTGACATGCCCTTCAGGACGCACCACGTTCTCCAACGGTGCCACTCGCCTCATTCGTTTCTTTTGCATGACGTGCCCTTCAGGATGCACCATGTTCTCCAAGGGTGCCACTCACCAACTTGTGTTTCTTTTGTGCGACGTGCCCTTCAGGATGCACCACGTGTTCCAAGGGTGCCACTCACCAACTTGACTGATTGGTAGACATCAATAACCCCTGGAGTCAACACTCCGCCAGGTGAACTTGTGGGAGACTAAGTGCTTCTAATGAATAAGGCCCCCACCTTATTGCGTGCCCCTTAGAATCATCGTGAGCGACTGTCGCAGTCTTCCCTCATGGCATCGTGGATCCTCTCGAACTAGGTAATCGTTAACCTACAGTTCGAGCCACGGCGGGAGTGCTAGTAGGATGTGGCAGGGCTATTGTCCACACCTCTCCCTCAACCTCTCTGGTAATCGTGTGTGGCCCCTTTACTCCATATGTGAGTCTGGTCGACAAGCTATCATCAGCCTGCATCATCAACAATCATGTCAGAACATGTCCACATCATATCATCAAATCAATGTAATATCACAGTAAATAAATCAACCTAAATAACACACTCCCTGACTCAATCCGGAGTCCTAGGGGTTCCATCGATGCCTATGCATCCTCAAGGTACAAAACCCTTCACAGTCAATAAAACCGATTCAATAGCATGTGTCTATGTCAGAGAAGTAAAACATCATGTCATCTACCATAACACATCATAATCAAGGACAAAATTTTTAATATCATAATAGTCTGGATCACTTGCGAGCAAGTGTCCTCAAAGAATAAGTTTTCTCAGTGTGCCAAAGCGGGATGTTACATGTTGTTGTGTGATGTCATGCACATCAAATGGAATCATTGGCAAGTAGAGATAGAAAATAAAATTTAGGAATTGAGCTCTACTAGAGACACTTATTTAATTGACACATTAAGAAACATCATATTGTAGATGCTTTCATAGGTGTTTAGCTTAGCATTAATATGGGGATTACTCTAGATTTCAAATCTGTCGAGCATCTTCTTAAGAGGATGATGATTCATCTTGGCATTCCAGATATGGTTTTGGTCCCCCTTGTTTAGCATCACTCTTCTTTTGTTACATAATCTTCATGGGCACCCTCAACCCCTGTGCAATTCAGTGCCCCTCTAGATGAAAATATCAAAGAGAAGATCTCCTAGGACCATGAGGAAAGGTACTGAAGAAATAGTTGGATTGAATAGGTAAAGAAGAAATCATGATCTTACTTCATGTTCTAGTTTTCTGTCTCATATGTATTTTTTTAATTATTTGTTTGCTAGAACAATTTTTTAACTAATACACTTGGCTAGTTATAGTAGGTGTTTTTTGGACTCCTGAAAACTACAAACAAAATTTTTCACTCATGTTATATTTGAATGTAAGAAATAGACTTTTCTTATGTTTTATAGTAGCTACTTGGCATGGCCACATCCCATTTTAATATGAATATTATCCATTTCTGCGAAAAAAATTAAAATTTAAGGTTACAACTTAGCCATTTCTACGACGCACATTGTTAGTTCTCAACGGTTGTCTCTTGGAATTACCAAGTGAGGTTGTCGTTGTTAATAAGTTTCAAAACTTTTAGAGGGTAGACTTGGTAAAATCCTCGGAAGAGCTCAGAATTATATGCTCAACACGTGGAGACCTCGTTCCCTCCCTCTCTACATATATTTAGAGGGGGTAGGCTATGTATACCTCCATAAACTTTAACAGTCAAATCGCTACATGGAGAGGTCCCTTGTCCCACAAACAAGAAGGTCTTCTACTCTAATTTGATGTCTTCCTAACCGTGACCTTAAAAATAAATTATTATTATTATTTTATCTATTATATCATCCTCCTTAGATAAAATAAGTTTAACGATAAGATTTATAATATTTTGGACTGCGAGTTTCAGTTGATGCCTCATGCTTACTTTGTATCATAGAAATTAAATCGAAAGAAGTGCCTTTTTAGGAAACCGTTGATTTATGCCAACGGGAACTACCAGTTCGCTATGAGGTGGGTGCAAATTAGTTAGCGAAACAAGCTACTCATACTTCTGTCTCGTACTTCCCGAAAGTTTTTTTATTCAAAGGGTAAAGGGTACTACTTCCATATGAATTGAATTATCATATTTTAAATATAATTATTATTTAATACGACCCGTTACACAATTGTGACAAATACAATAATAGTGACTTACCTATAAAGAGGACACTAGTTATTGGATTGAATGTTGTTTTATTACGCCGAAAGGCGTATACCTATTGACAATGGGCAGATTTAATAGGGGTTTAGTGCTTAATAAGTTTTCTATGGACAGGATTAAATATGGCTGGAATATTCTTAGTAGTCACACAAAATAAATGGTTGTGATTTCAATCATTAACTTCCTAGCTATTATAAAGACATCAGTTTATGTGTTTACTTTTTTACATTTACCTAATCATATTTTAAAATTACTTTGATATCTAACTGATTGCCACCTAAGTGATTAACATAAATTAAAATATTAACACCGGATAAATGAAACTCAACAGTTTATTTGTTAATCAATAATAAAATTTAATATATTCTTTTAAGGATTCTTTTCATCTTATCAGCCTTTCGGCGTTGATCAACCACAATTATGTGGTTGTGCTAGTATATTTACGATGAAGAAATCATTATTTTATGACCGTAAAATTATTATGATGCTACAAGATTCAAAAAAAAATTTATAATATAAATATTTTTTATGTAAAAATATTATTTTATTGGGGAGAAATGATTCATGTAAAATATAATTTTATTATGATTTTTATATCAATAAATATAGTTATAAGGGAGTGGTGTAGTAACTTCTACTATAAATTAGTTTTTTTTTTTTTTCATGAAAACTATAAAAAAAT
>ML787502.1:904365-916770 GCA_009831015.1 Picea engelmannii
ATGTGGAACAATATGCTTTAGATACTGACTTTAAGAAAGTGTATGAAACTTTGTGCCACTCTAACCATGTTGAAGAATTGGATTATCATGTGCATAATAATCTCTTGTATCATCTTGGCAAGTTGTGTATTCCACAGGGAGAAGGAATCAACATCATAAGAGAACCGCATTCTTCTCTTATTGCTGGTCATTTTGGTGTAGGCAAGACAGTAGCAAATTTGCAAAGATATTGTTACTGGCCTAAGATGAATGAAAGTGTTTCGCGATATGTTCTGGGATGTTCGTTGTGTGCTACAAGTAAACCTAGTAATCAAAAGTTGGGATTGTACACTCCACTTCTAGTTCCTTCTCGACCTTGGGAAAGTATTTCCATGGATTTTGTTGGTGGTTTACCTATGTCGAGAAGAGGTCATGATTATCTTTATGTTGTGGTTGATCGTTTTAGAAAGATGTGTATTTTGATGCCTTTTACTAAGAAGGTAACAGCAGAACAAACGGCACAGTTGTTCTTTCAAAATGTTTGGGTGCATTTTGGTTTGCCCAAGTCCATTATTTCTAATCGGGATTCTCGATTTGTTGAAAGTTTTCAGTCGAGTTTGTGGGCACTCATGGAAACCAAGCTTAAGAAGAGCACAGCTTGTCATCCGCAGACAGATGGTCAGACAGAGGTGGTGAATCGTACAGCAGTACAGCTTCTTCGTGCTTATTGCAGCAAGCATCCTAAGCTTTGGGATGAGCATTTACACTACGTTCATCATGCGTACAATCGAGCTAAGCACTCTTCGGCTCAAACGTCGCCATTTGAGGCATGTTTTGGCTATTTTCCCAAGTCGCCTTTAGATTTTATCTTTGGGAAAGATATTTCTGTTGATGGGCAATATGATATTGATCGGGCAGAGAAGTTCATTGAACAAATTCAGTCGATACATCAGGTGGTGCAAGAGCAGTTGGAAAAGAGTCAGGCCAAGTACAAAACAAGACATGACAAGCATCGTGTTGATCACAATTTCGAAGTTGGTGATGAAGTTTGGCTTTACATCAGCAAGGAGAGGCTTAAAGAAGAAGGTAAAAAGTTGAAACCAATTCGATATGGTCCCTTCAAAATTGTCAACAAGATTGGTAACAATGCTTTTCGTTTAGATTTGCCTCCTTATATGCAGATGTATGCAGTTATTAATGTTGAGAATTTGAAGTTGTATGAGCCTCCATTGATTGCTGATCAAGGAGAGCATGTTCGGATTCCTTCCATAGATGATTTTTCTCCAGAGTATCTAACAGAACTGCAGGAAGACACCATCCTTGACAGGAGAATGCGAACTTTGAAGCGAGGAAATGTGGAGTGTTTGCGAGTTGGTATTAAAGGGACGAATACAAGCAAGGCCAAGTGGATTGAGGTTGGAAGGGTGAGGGAACTATACCCTCATCTTCACATAGACTGAGATAGTCTTTTGGAGGTCCAAAAGCTTCCCAACGGGGAGGTGTGATCAAGGGATCAAATTTTGCTCAATTTCCAAAGTGCTCGGAATGCGACGAAAACAGTACCATTGCGTCTGTCTCGTCTTCCTGATTCCGACGATATATTTACTTTGTCAAATGGACGCAGTATGGAGAAGATATCGCGATCTGTTCGCCAAGCCAAACAGTGAAAAAAAATTCTGCTAACTGTACCTGTCTGTACAGTCTGTACAGTCCGTACGGTATGACGTGGAAGGGCCGTACAAATCGTACGATGATGATGTGGTAGTTGTTTATTGGTTGATTGTTGGCAAGTCGGGTGCTGACATGTGTCCATTGTTGGCGAATAGTATGAGGACACGTGGCCCAACCCGAGGGCACCACATGTCGCTCATTCTTTGGTCATTGTTTTCATATATAAAAATTGTATTAGGAGTCCGCGGGGTTCGACCCCCGGACCTCCCCCACCATGTAATGTTTTCATATAACCATCCGACCAATGCGCCCATACCATGTGACTTGACATGTAATCAAATATAATGTTTATAAATTCGTTTCAATGTATAAATGGGCGGGGGTCGGGTCGGGGCTAAGCCCCGGCCCATGGTCATTAGCAATGTAATATGACCATACCTTTCCGCGGAGTTCAAACGGTTGGCATGGGGATTTTGAACCATAGTCCGTTGTATAAAACTGTATAACCATTATGTATGCACGGGAAGTTAACACATGAAAATCGCGCAGTTATGTAACGTGGCCCCATTTCACATGGGTGTGCAACTCGGTCACATGGTTTTCCATGTGACGATGTGTGGAGCACGGGGTTAGTTCCAACAGTTGAAACGGATTAACCAAATTTTTCCATAGCCCGAGGTTCCATGCGCCATATGCCCAGGTGCCAAGATGGTTAGGGGCTGGCGCGCCCTTAACCGTCCTACGGTTTGCACCGTTGGCGCGGTTGCGCCCGGTGCTGCGTTTTTGCACTTAAATGAGCATGTGAGCCAGGTTCATTCAAGGAGGGTGCGAATTGTAGAACCAGAGACAGCAAGCTTGAAGAGGGAGACTTCCAAGAGGCCTAACTTCTTCATTTTTCGACCGATTGAGGTGCCAAAAGAGCCCATACAGGGGTTTTGGGATGCTGGGAAGCCATTGGAGCAGTCGGTTTGTCAGTTTGAGCATTGTAAGACATGTTTTTGAGCACTTTTTGAGAAATTAATAATAATGATCCATTGGAAGCTTGACCAGGAGATGTAGCCCATAAGAGGGGTGAACTCTTATATCAATTGTTGTGCTTATGTGTTTATGTTCATTGATTATGTTGTTGTCTATGTGTAATTTGCATAAGTAATCCTTAATTTATGTGTTGCAAACTGATCCATTTTCTTTAAACACATGACATTTCACTTGCAATAATTATTCAAGTTTTTCAAGTCTTCTTCATTTTTAGATCAGAAATCATCAATTGGGTTTTGGATATTGGCATCTCGATAGGTTGTGAAACTAAATACTGAAAAATGGTAGAATTGTATTGGCACCTCAAGATGTTGTTGGGTCATATGTTGCAAATGAGAGAGGATGATCAAAATACAATTCAATTGCAATTGGATGAGTTCCACCTGCTAATCCAAGAGGTCTTGGATTGAATCCCTCCTTCCAGCTTCGCGACGACAATAACCATGTCAAAGAACACCTACCCAAAGCCTCCTGGGCCACCTCAAGAGCCTAAGACATCGTCACCAAATGAATGAATAATATGTACTTCTTTTTGGTTTTTTGTATCATGATGGACACCAATATATATCTTATACCCTCCATTAGACTTTAGATATTTCTTTACAATGTTTACATAGGTAGACAGGGTATACGAAGGAACTTGATTCAGAGTCAATGGACATATGACTATTTCTTTGTTGTTGGTATAGTTTCCCAAGTGACACGCCCACGAGTTATTTTTGTATAAATTTCCCACACCTAAATTAAAATAAATTATTACATACGCTTAAAAAAAAAAAAAATATTAATTTATTCTTATCAATTTATTATTAATATTCCTATTTTATATTTCTAATATATATTAATTTTCACTAAGTTCTAATACCTCATAACAACTTAAAATCTATGCTAGTTTTGTAGTGATAAAATGGATCTATAATATTTAAAATTAAAATAAATTTAAAGATGCGATCTAGTAATTAAAATATGTCACCATCATGTCGACAAATTAAGTTGAGAAATATAACCCTTTCACATATATGCGATGTAATTAATATCTTGAATTTTATTGCTTTAATATTAAGTTCAAATTTATAAATATATACACCAACAACAATTGTAAGCATTATTAGTCCCTTCCCTTCAAGGTGGGACTATCAGTAAATGGTTTGGCGTTGTTCTATTAGTTATGCACTGAAAGCAACGCCAACAAGAACCATTTTAGCCAAAGTTTTATGACATTTATACAATTTTCTCAACTCAAATTTAATTTTTGATCCTAATTTTTCAGTTTGAGCTCTTATTTGGCCTCTTCCCGAGACACGAGGAGAAGATATGCAAAGTATTTCATTTGAAACTGAGGAAATAATGATTACATTAAGGTGTACATATTTGGAGGTGAACTAATGTTATCTCGAGAGATCACATCAATTTGTTAACATTTAATGTTTTCCCTCTTTACTCCCCTTCTTTAGTCAGGTTATTCACTCAGGTTATGTTCCCAGTAGTAAACACTGAACACCATGCAAGATTCGTGTCCATAAATGGAGGTCAAGTCCCATGAATAATTAACTAATAAGGCCATGCAAGGCCAAGCCCATTCCATCATCATGAATCAATATTTTTTCATGAAGAAATCATCTAGTGTCTCCTGCTCAAGCTCATTCCATCACCATGAACCATGATCATTCCATCAACAAATCATCCAGTCTCTCATGATGAAGCCCATTCCATCAACTAATCACCTTGCCTCACTCATTCAATCAACTAATCACCCTGCCTCTTTCTTTGCACATAGTGCCTCCATTGGATTTTTCCTTCCCACCTTGATTGATTCATCTCTCGAGTCCCTAGTAAAGGCCTGGGTGGAATTTGCTTGAAAAACCTCCAGAATTTCTATCAAAGCACCACATATTTCTTGGTGTCACTAGTAAAGGTTTGGGTGGAAATTTCTCGAAAAAAATTCAGAATTTCTCTCAAAGCACCACATATTTGTTGGTGCACTTCCTTCTTCATTAATATGCAAAACAACAACAATCCAAAGAATTATCAAGCATTGATGGTAAGAAAACACAACCTGTAAGTTCGTATGGATTTGTTGTAGTATAGTAACTATGCAATTTTAAATTTGTCATTGATAGATACTAAAAATAACATGAAAAAAATTGTAATCTACCACAATGACATGATTAATGTATTTGGAAAAGGCCATATTTACTGTGCGCAAGAATCCCAACTCCAAAATTGATCCCCAACTTTAGGATGTCCAGTTTGGAGGAGCTTGTCTGAATTGGTAGCCTTAATATTTGACTGTTATATTATTTACTCCTTTTTCTGATATCATACAGACAACATTTTTTTTGAATATTATTTTATCTTCTGCTACCATAACCAACATGTAAATTTGTGTGAATTATCAAATACTGGTCTTCAAACATTAACTTTTAGCTACACTCTTATGTAATTAAACTAAAATAGGATTAAATTATATTTTTTCAGTTGAAACTGTAGTTAGTCCCTAACAATATTTCAGACAGGTTCAACAAATTTGCTTACCTAGGAGCTTGAATTGATCTACCGGTGCAGCTTGAGATTTCCACTTCCAAGTCGAGTGAACTTGTACAACAACCTTTGCATATTGTAAAGGTTATGGGCATTGTTGTCGCAAGAGTTGGTTCTAGGTTGTAATAGAGCCAAGCCTTAGTACATTTTAAATGAAATAAATTTTTTCACTCAGACTTGACTTGGGTTACATGCAAGTAAATTATGAGATAACATCGAACCACTTTTGATTGGAAGCTACCCCTTCCAACCCGAGAGGGATCTCTCAAAAATATGTCACAATAGGATATTCAATAATCTTAACAGTGGGCAGATCTGTGGGTAACAAATTTTTTTAGGTTTTTAGGGTTGATGGGTTGGACCGGAAAGTAATCCATTGGGCATGGAGTCAAATGATCAAGCAAGTAATAAGAGTGTTTCGGCAATGGAAATCCATGGAGAAGAGGTGAAATAAAAGCTGATTATAGAGGGAAGGATTTATAAAAATTATGGCTGCAGAATAAAGAGAAAACATATCAAAATGAAAGGATCACTTAGCAATGGGTGAATTCCAAGCATAAATCAGTGGAAAGAGATAGTTGGGACAGAGAATCTAGCAAGGATGAATTCTGAACCTTCATATCTCTGCAAGAAAAAACCTATAACTTGTCCAGCAATAGAGCATCTAACCAATGGATGAATTCCATTACAAACATGGTTAAAAATCGGGAAGCAAATGGAAATAAAACCAAGTGAAATGATGTGAAAACGAAGCAATAAGACATTCTCTACAAACAAAATCACAAAAATCTCTGATATAGATCGAAAATACTCTACACTCTTTTATTAAACATGAAAACAAGTGCTACAACCCAGGAGTACTACTCCTCTCCCCACCTCCTTTTAAAAATATTCCTCATATATGTGTTGAGGTCAAAATCCTCTCTAATCTAAAAGACAACAACAGTTACAACCAATTCTTGAAACTTTCAGCCATAGAAAATGGGCCAAACTGCCGAAAACTAGGGTTGCAGTTATGGCTCTGTATCTCTCGAATAGCGATAGATGTGTATAAAATGAAAGAGGATTTTTTGCATCTATTTATTCTGAGCAAAAACCTCTCTCAGTTCCCTGAGACCTCTTTTCATTTTTCCCAAATCTGCATTTAACAAACATGTGTCAAAACAGGAAAATATGAAATCTGAAAATTAGGGTTCGGAGATGGATTTGATTATCCCAATATGTGACACCTGTAGGAAAATTGAAAGAGGCTAATGATCTCTGATGTGTTAGGCACAAAATTTTCCAACCGTTTCTCAAAATGATACTCCAGTCGCTCAGAATCCTCATTTGAAAATGATGACTCAGCATAGTCAAAATGCCATATTTCTGAAAACGAACATCATATTGCGGGGGAATTATGACTAACTTACCAAGATCAAAATGAAATTCTGAAGACACCACTGGACAACTTATGATTTGTAGATTTCGATCGACTATTCGAACGCGAAAAATAGCCTCTCCGCGACTGAGAAAATTGTGTTTTTCTAAAGTTGTTTTGCATATGACTCGAGTCCCGATTTTGGGTTTTCGGGATTCGGGGAAACGAAGAAGTGGTTATAAAAACATTCATGTCGGTCAAATCCCCGACGGACAAATCCCCGAAATAGATTTGGATTTTACATTGCACTCTTTCAGGCCTTCGAGTTTCAGGTATCATGTGCTCAAGAGTTATGACATGCAAGGAATCCCGAATCGTGAAATTGCGATGGGATTAATTAGACAATAATCATTTGTTTTAATCTCTTAATTAATCATGATTAGAAATTAATCTTTAAACTTTCATGGATTTAAGTGTCGGGACTTCGATAATACTTGACAGGAGAAATCTCGAATCGCGAAATTGTGATGAGATTTATTAACGTTAATCTTTCTTAATATTTATTTGACCCAGCTTGTCCTTTAATACTTTAGTGAATTCGAGGATCGTGGTTGTAGTTGTTAAGATATCTACATCGGCCAAATTCCCTATGGCAAAAAACCCAGACTCGTGATATTTTTCTCCATGTGGCTTAATGCTCGGTGTATGTGGTCGTTCCACTGCCAATGCTTCCATTCATTCTCCTAAGTGACTGGAA
Organism: Picea engelmannii; assembly: GCA_009831015.1. Taxonomy (NCBI): domain Eukaryota; kingdom Viridiplantae; phylum Streptophyta; class Pinopsida; order Pinales; family Pinaceae; genus Picea; species Picea engelmannii. The sequence goes on from ML787502.1 coordinate 911,712, forward strand.
GCCAAAATTTCAATATTTGTTACAACAGGCACAGTAACCTGTGGTTATCTTGAAAAGGAGTTGTATACCTCTCAACAAACATTTGGCATGCCAACTCTATTGCCTTCTTACTGAAAAAATAAGAGGTATCAAAGAGTAAAAAACAACCCGCTGATATTCTTTTGTAGCATCAGAAATACAACCCTCTACTCGAGGCTTAGGCTTGTCTTCTTTACAAGGATGGAAAGGAATTGCATGTCCTCCCACAAATTCAGTAGCCACCACACCAGCCAACTAATAAAATTTGACATAGGAGATTATAGTAATTGTTCCCTAACTGGCTTCAAAATTCTGGAGGTAATATCCAGCCCATTATTCGAACCATGGGAAAGCTCGGCGTCATTTCTCATATTCCCAAAGGGTCCACCATATAATGTGAATATTGTGTCATGTGATTCGAACCCTAATCGGTTTTTTCTACAATGAGAGCTTGGATTTTCCACTTGCATTTGTCAATGGTGACCTTGTACTCACTGTGGGGTAAACCAATGCCTAGATATTTCATGTATTTCAAAGGTTCAAATAATACCACAAACTTACCTGCTTCAAATTACAAAGAAATTTGTCCCAAGAGAATTACAGAAACAACCAATTGCGACCATGATTCTGAGAACACTAGCTCGAGAACAAATGACTATTGAATGGAAGATCGTTTGAGAGATTGAACTACATACAATATTATTGTACCGAAAACAATGATGTAGAATTGAGCCAGGTTCCCACCCATGCACTTCCAAATCACATATATCAGGCTAGTCTTCTCAGCTTCGAGAAGAATGGCCTGATATATGTAAGTATTAGGATAATGGGTGTTCACAATTTGTGTGAAAATAATCCATAAATGATTCCCATAAATTGTTGTGGGGGAATTACTCCATTAGAAACTATGGAAAACAAACCCTTGCAGCTTGTCAAAAGTAATTTGTTATTTGAGTGATTCCCATAAATAGTTGTGGGTGAATTACTCCATTTGAAACCAAGGAAAACAAACCCTTGTAGCTTTTCAAAAGAAATATGTTATTGTAGTGTTGTAACATTACCCCAAACCGCATAGTAAAAATCCTAAAAAACAAAAACAAGGGTTTTTGTCTTTGCTTACTTACAATCTACCAGAGCTTCGATCATGGATCCTCTGCTTCCTTAGAAAAAACTGCCTATCCTCCGCCAACGAAACCGCCTGAAACCACTGGAAAAATAAGTTTACATAAAGAGGTAATAATAGAGATAATAATAGTAGTAATCCAAGACACTTTTGGGGGAAATAACAGTATAACAGGAAGTTGGGATTTCAAAGGATGGTTCAGTGGGACAATAAATTCTTTCTTTGAAGATTTGTTAATGGCTAGGTAACAAATGAAGCCTCACAAGTAAGTCGTGAAGCCCCACAAGTTCGACTTGGATCGGTTTGCTCATGGAGCCTCGTAGACAAGGCGTGGAGTAGAAAAAAACTATGGACCCTCATGAAGCCTTGCCAACAAGCGTGGAGTAGGAGAACTAGTGTTGCATAGAAGCGTGGAGCAGGAGAACTAATGTGGAGGGTTTGAGAGAAAATGACAAAACATGGTAAAAAGTAACTTGTATTTCGAGATCTTTTTTAATTCATATCTTTATAAATATTTTCAATTTATTTTTATTTAAAGAAATTAACTTGTATTTCTATATCTTTCTTAATTCATATCTTTATGAATATTTTCAAATTATTTTTATTTTAAAAAATTTACCATCATGAGATGATACTCTACGTTACCTTATTTATTTGCGTTATTTTTAATAAGTTTATTTGTCTTCTTTCTTAACCCATAAAGATTAATTATGTTCACTTTAGAGGGTGCATTAATCACTACAGATTCACTATAATGAGATGGCCGACAATCTTAGTGCCTAAGAGTCCTTCTCAACTCACTTATGAAATACGCAACAATATCAAGGAGGGCTTTAGAAGTCCAAAGTTCTAGTCTCTAGGGCCTCCCCGAGTCAAAATTTAACCACAAACATTTAGCTACAACTGCCTTATCCAACATATGTTGTCCGATCGATTTAGCCTTCACCACTACAGGGACATCCAAAATCTCTATCCTAAGTTGGAAACTTTGACAGCAACAACATTAAAGGCCATGAGGTGCCCTATAGGATAGTATATCAGAGCATTAAAGATGTTGATGTCAGGGCATTCAGAGATGGCCACAAAATGTACTTAGAGGCACCTATAATAAATGTAGTTTACTCTATTTTTTAATTGAAAAATAAAATCTATTACATCAAACTTTGGGTAAAAGAAAAAATGCAAGGTCAACCGTAAACCATTTGGATTAATTATTGCTATAGTCCTTGAATTAATTAATAAGACTCAAAGTCAATTGGGTGTATCTTGGATGGTTTCATGAGGTGCCCTATAGGATAGTAGATCAGAGCATTAAACATGTTGATGTCATAGCATTCAAAGATGTCCACCAAATGTACTTAGAGGCACCTATAATAAATGAATTTTACTCTATTTTTTAATTGAACTCAACAGAACGATCGCCGCCCGTCCTCTCGCGTGTCATACTCATGCTCCATTTGCTTCTGACCCGACCGACCTGACGTAAGAGTGACGATGGAATTTACAATATTTTGTAAGGCAAGGGTAAACTTTGAAAGTCAATTGATGTCCAGCTGGCATTTTACATACAACACCTTTCCACGCCTCGTTTATTTGTACGGAAAAAAGAAACCGGTCAGTCCGTGTTAGAAATCCGTTCTACGCTAACACATGGTATAATAAAGATGTGATCTAGTAATTAAAATATGTCACCATCATGTCGACAAACTAAGTTGAGAAATATAACCCTTTCACATATATGCGATGTAATTAATATATTGAATTTTATTTCTTTAATATTAAGTTCAAATTTACAAATATATACACCAACAACAATTGTAAGCATTATTAGTCCCTTCCCTTCAGGGTGGGACTATCAGTAAATGGTTTGGCATTGTTCTATTAGTTATGGAATGAAAGAAACACCAACAAGAACCATTTTAGCCAAAGTTTTATGAGATTTATACAATTTTCTCAACTCAAATTTAAATTTTTATCCTAACTTTTCAGTTTGAGCTCTTATTTGGCCTCTTCCCGAGACACGAGGAGAAGATATGCAAAGCATTTCATTTGAAACTTAGGAAATAATGATTACATTAAGGTGTACATCTCTGGAGGTGAACTAATGTTATCTCGAGAGATAACATCAATTTGTTAACATTTAATGTTTTCCCTCTTTACTCCCCTTCTTCAGTCGGGTTATTCACTCAGGTTATGCGCCCAGCGGTAAACGCTGAACACCATGCAAGATTCGTGTCCATAAATGGAGGTTGAGTCCCATGAATAATTAACTAATAAGGCCATGCAAGGCCAAGCCCATTCCATCATCATGAATCAATATTTTTCCATGAACAAATCATCTAGTGTCTCTTGCTCAAGCCCATTCCATCATCATGAACCATGATTGTTCCATCAACAAATCATCCAGTTTTTCCTGTTGAAGCCCATTCCATCAACTAATCACCTTGCCTCACCCATTCAATCAACTAATCAACCTACCTCTTGCTTTGCACACAGTGCCTCCATTGGATTTTTCCTTCCCAGCTTGAATGATTCAACTCTCGAGTCCCTGGTAAAGGCCTGGGTGGAATTTGCTCTAAAAACCTCTAGAATTTCTATCAAAGAACCACATATTTCTTGGTGTCCCTGGTAAAGGCCTGGGTGGAAATTGCTCGAAAAACATTTGGAATTTCTCTCAAAGAACCACATATTTGTTGGTGAACTTCCTTCTTCATTAATATGCAAAACAACAACAATCCAAAGAATTATCAAGCATTTATGGTAAGAAAACACAACCTGTAAGTTCGTATGGATTTGTTGTAGTATAGTAACTATGCAATTTTAAATTTCGCATTGACAGATACTAAAAATAACATGAAAAAAAATTGTAATCTACCACAATGACATGATTAATGTATTTGGAAAAGGCCATCTTTACTGTGTGCAAGAATCCCAACTCCAAAATTGATCCCCAACTTTAGGATGTCCAGTTTGGAGGAGCTTGTCTGAATTGGTAGCCTTAATAGTTGACTGTTATATTATTTACTCCTTTTTCTGATATCATAAAGACAACATTTTGTTTTAATATTATTTTATCTTCTGCTACCATAACCAACATGTAAATTTGTGTGAATCATCAAATACTGGTCTTCAAACATTAACTTTTAGCTACACTCTTCTGTAATTAAACTAAAATAGGATTAAATTATATTTTCACTTGAAACTGTAGTTAGTCCCTAACAATATTTCAGACAGGTTCAACAAAGTTGCTTACCTAGGATCTTGAACCAATCGACCAGTGCAGCTTGAGATTTCCACTTCCGAGTCGAGTGAACTTGTACAACAACCTTTGCATATTGTAAAGGTTATGGGCATAGCAACCTGTGGTTATCTTGAAAAGGAGTTGCAGACCTCTCAACAAACATTTTGCATGCCAACTCTACTACCTTCTTATTGAAAAAATAAGAGGTATCAAAGAGTAAAAAACAACCCTCTGATATTCTTTTGTAGCATCAGAAATACAACCTTCTATTGGAGGCTTACGCTTGTCTTCTTTACAAGGATGGAAAGGAATGGCAGGTCCTCCCGTAAATTCAGTAGCCACCACACCAACCAACTAATAAAATTTGACATAGGAGAATATAGTAATTGTTCCCTAACTAGCTTCAAAATTCTGGAGGCAATATCCAGCCCATTATTCGCACCATGGGGAAGCTCGACGTGATTTCTCATATTCCCAAAGGGTCCACCATATAATCTGAATGTTGTGCCATGCGATTCGAACCCTAATCGGTGTTGTCTACAATGAGAGCTTGGATTTTCCACTTGCATTTAACAATGGTGGCCTTGTACTCACTGTGGGGTAAACCAATGCCTAGATATCTCATGTATTTCAAAGGTTCGAATAATACCACAAACTTACATGCTTCAAATTACATA
>ML787503.1:0-10007 GCA_009831015.1 Picea engelmannii
TTTAACAAGCCTGTAGGCTAGCCCACTTTTTGTTCTTACTGCCTTTTTTTGTTGTTTATGTGATTGAATTGAAGGCAGAGACATTATCTTAGAAAGGGGTCAAGTGCCCAGCGGAAGGACCCTCCCTGGGTGACTGCTATCCGCCACCTGCCCAGAACATTCCCCTTAGAAAAGGCATGAGGATTTGCCCAAGATACAGCCTTACCACCCTTCACTCAAGCTCCCACTCACCCACATGCAGAGGTATACCCCCATAATCAAATTTTAAACATAGATATCGATTCCATTAAAACTTCAGAATCCCTAATACCTAAGAGATTATAACATTTAATTTTCAAATTAGCTTTTCAAAATTGTGGAGCGATAATCCTCATCAACAAGGTCCAATACTCAGCTTGATTGAAGATCTATTGTGGAGCGATAATCCTCGTCAACAAGGTCCAATACTCAGCTTGATTGAAGATCTTCTCAAGGGTAAGATCCTTACATGTCTCTAAACTAAACTAAACTAATATTTGCAAATCCCAAACAAAGATTTCAATGAACTAGATGCAATTATAATATTGAATATTCAATAGCCACGTGATTGCCCTAGAAGGCTCAAGTGCCACCTGAATCAAACCAAAACACACACAGCTTGAACACAAGAAGATTCAATCCACCAGAAATCTTATGACTAATTATTTTCGAATAATCACTAGAGAGGCACTCTTCCAACTTAAATTTTTCAATCCCACACACAATGGTTTTAAGTTTTAACTTCTTCAGAATAAGCCTTTACTACAGGAACCTATTGGCCAGTACAATACATAGACCCTACCAAATGCCATTCTTCCATAATGGAGTACAAACTAAATCTGTGTTTACCTCACAAAATAAATGCTTCAATGCTAAGTACATATCGAGAATCTCCTGCCAAATGTATACAGGAAGTATGGGCTTGATTGGAATGAATGCAGTCGAAATGGTCATTTTAAGTTGAACTCATTTAAAAGCATACAAGCTTTAATAGATTTTTCATGATGTGTTCAGGAAGAGTCCAATAGAATCAGTATACGGAGCAACCCTGGTGTACAAATTGACAATTTTACTTCTGGGCTGGATCGTGATAAATCTAAATGGGTAATCTAAAACCTTCTGCAGAAGCACAAATCGTATAGAAGTCAAGCACTGGGTGAACTTCCATAATAAAACGTAGCACACATAAGAATCCTTAAACTCATCTTGGAAAAAAAGAATACTTAAACTCATGAGTCACAAGTATCTGATATGCACCAAATAAGATCTAAAAACCAAATTAGAGAGCGATTGTGTTCTTAGATTCCAATAATGTATCAAACTGACAGGCCTACGGATAAAACATTTGATTTGTCATTGGGCCAATGAAGTGCACAGTAATCCAATTCCCAAGGTATACAGTTCGCAAAAAGAGGTCATATTTCCCCTCCCATCTTTGGTGAGGTTTTAAATCAGTAACACCATCTATAATTGATCTTTACATTGATCAATTTCAATAAAATTGAAGTGGACTGGGATAATGATTATCAGTTAACCAGAATGTCATAATGCACTGAGGGTGCCTGGATACCTACAGATAACATAGCTACTGTGAACAGAAAAAAGACATGCAGTTTCCAATAAGAGATTATTTAGTGAAGTTCTAAGCTGCAAAGGAAAGGCCATAGACTGGTAGGTGAATTCTCATTTGGGAAGAGATGAAGATAAGCAGTTGACTTAGAAATCTACTTATACAAAACTTTTTGCTACCATATCATAAATTAGCATTAGATCTGCACAACTTGACTTCCATACACTACCAGGTAAGGCCTTCGGTAAATCAAGTCCCTCTTGTTCACATTTATCCTCTACCTCTGCAGCCTCCCTCAACTTACCTTCTTCCCAAAGACTATTCACCAGTAAGGATTTGGTTCCAGCATCAGGCATCAGGTCTGCACTTTTCATGTCTTCAAAAAGTCTCAATGCTACTGCTGCTCTGCCATTCTTACAGTATGCTCGGATAAGAATCCTATAAGCATGAGCATCTGGCTTACTGCCACTCTGTGTGATCCATTGGAACAGCACTTGTATTGTCTTTAAATCACCTGCCATGGCAAAGTGCTGCATCAGACCAGAAAATATTTGAATATCTGGGCAGATATTGGCAAGCATCATTTCCTCAAGAATATTCACAGCCTTTAACCCCTGATTACATTTCACTAAAGTATGAATTAGGGACGAATACAACACTCTATTAGGTTTCAAACCAAATAATTTAATCTCACGGAAAACCCTCAATGCTGCATCTGAATTTTTTGAAACACCATATGCTTCAATGATCAATCTCATGGTGCTTATCGGCAACTTCAAGCACTCTGAACTGGCTTTGGAGAGCAGGCGATCCACCCCTTCGGCTTTCCCATTACGTGCCAACATCACGATCATTCTTGACATGGTGTAGATATCATGCATAAAACTTGGCTGATAAGCAACCCAATGGAAAAATTCCCAGGCTGCATCTATTTTCTTGAATGCTCTCAAAACCTTGCACACCCGGCGGGTATTCCAAACCAGATTTGACTTCTCGAGGGCAGCAACGGTTCCAGGATTCCAATCACTAAGGGCATTCGCTAAAGCAGCTGGATTCATCCAGGGCTTCAATGCCTGACCATCTTCCCTTGAATAACCTCCATCATCACAATTCTTATCATCATCATCGTCATCATCAGTACAATCAATCACTTCCAACATTTCCAGAGCCTGGATATTCTCATCGGGCAAAAGCTCGCTCACTATCTGTTGAGTTTCTTCAGCGAAACCAGCGTCTCGTAAAACCTGCACTGCCGAAAACAATGCTCTACCAGGCAAAATTCCATCCTTCTCCATCTCTTTGATTAGCAACCTCACTGTATCCACATCATTCACTTTGGAAAATCCATCTGCCAATATGCAATACTGTTTGGTAGTAGGCTTGACTCTCAATATGGGCAACTTCTTAAATATCTCAAGAGCTTCATTCAATTTACCCATTTTCACAAGGTGCCTAATGACCACAGTATAGGTTCTGGCATTAGGCAGGACCCCCTCATGTATCATTTCCAAAAACAGGCCGGCTGCTTCCCTATGTCTATTTCTTTCAGCCAGCATATCCATATAAATATTGTAGGATTCGGCATTAGGTTTTTTACGGTAGTGTGAATTTTCATACATCTTCTTCATTTCAGTCCAGATTTCGTGGACTCCTTCAAGGTTTTTAGCCCGGGAGTGCCATCGCAATAAATCCATGTAACTAACAGAGACCTTGCGGTACTTACCAGACTTGATATCCTCGACCGTGGTTTGCATTTCCGGCAGTCTTCCTATGTCGCTCAGGACTTTGATCATGGCGTGGTGGGTGTGCTGACTGTGGCAGAACTCCGGCTTGCATTTTAACCACTCGAAGAAGTCGAGAGCGGTGTCGGCCGTCAGACTGGTGGTACGCAGAACCTGCGCTACGACAAAAGTGTCGAGTTCGAGCCTCTCAAGGGCAATGCTCGTGGAGGGTTTCCAGGGTTTGTTGTGCAGTAAAACCCTTAGCTTGTCTATGAGCTTCGCTCTCTTGAAGTACTGGGATGCTTTGTTGATTTCAGTTTTCTGTGTGGTGTTAGGATTCTTCACGTTCAGTGTAGAGGATAACCTGGAGATGCAAAATAGATTAGCAGGAAATGGTGGATTTATTCTGCCAGTGGAAATGATGCTCTTGCTAGTGCAGAGGAATCTTATTGCCATAGGAATTTGAGGGAAACATGAGCAGTCTCTGAAATGGTATATTGAATTAGTAATATGTATATACTCTTTTAAATTTGGTTTGTTAGGGCAATCTCCACACTGTTATATGGATTGGAGCATGTGAATTCTCTGCCTTTATATATATAGAGAGAATTATTATTGTAAATTTTGTGGGGTAAGATGATTGTCTCATGGGATAGCACAATTGGTTAAGACATGCACACACTCTTCCAGTTTGGGGAGAGGTCATGAGTTCGAAACTTGTGTCGCTTGGGGGCTGAATCTCTAACGTGGAAAAAAAAGATGATTGTTTGTGAATAATTTTGTTTTTTATTTTTATTTTAATAGTGAATATATATATATATATATCAATTGAGAGAAATTATTTATTGAGATAGAAATTATTTAAAAAGTAATTATATATTTTTATTTATTTAAATTTGATTTAAAAAGATAATTTTTATAAATTGATGTGATAGTATTTTTTATTTTATCATGTGAAATATTTTTAAAAGTATTTTTCATTTTCTCATTAAATATAAAATTTTAATAAAATTTTATTTGTATTCTTTTGTAAATTTTTTTTTTAATGTAAATTAACAGTTTTTTTTTTTTTTTAATGGATAGTTTTATAATTAATATAGATATTAGTAATGTGTGATTTTAAGTTTTACCATATTCAAATTATACCATATCAATTTAATATAGGATTTTCTAATAAGCATTAATCCATACATGTGACTTTGTTTTATTTGCTTCTTGATGCAGGAGCATCGCTCCACCTCAGTAGCGCATCAACATTCCAGCACATCAGCGCGCATTTTAGGAGAAAGAGAGGCATTGAACTTCTCACATTTTTTCTTATACAAAATCAGATCCCATGAGGATTTGCATTGTAAGGCTTTTAAAGCCAAACCGTACCTTTGTACAGGTAGTGGTTGGGGTTGCCTTAAATGATTTCCTGTAGTAGGTCCAGATCGTAGTCAGGTCTGGATGAACATTTATGTAATGTAGACGTAGGAGTATGGTGTCGTATCTGAGATAGTGATAGCACTAAAACGGTGAGGAGAGGATAAGCTCGGGGAGCCCTCTTTTGTAGTTAAGAAAGGAAGAGAAAGATAGGGAGATCTAGGGTAGAGAGGCCTGAGGAGGTCTTAGAAGTTCTGAGAGAGAGCTTGAGAGAACTGGGATTTTGTTACAGTCTAGTTTTGTAAACATTTGTATAGACACACAGAGATAATAGAAAAACAGTTTTTCCTGCATATTGTTGTTTTGTTGTTCATGTGTTTATGTATTCCATGAATGAATGTTGTAGATGTATGATAAGTTTCATTTACAGTAGGAAGATAGATTCCTCTAGCTTTGTTTGAGTTTGTTGTATCATTCTGGGTTCTTTAGGCTGTGCAAGGAGTGCACAACAGAACGTTGGAAGTTTTGTAGCCAGCACAAGGAGTGTGCACCTGAATATCGAATCAAGTTTAGGAGGGGACGTGCCAAGAGGGCACACTAGAAGGATTCACAGACTCAAGGAGGAGCCTCAAAGTTACTGAACACTCTAGAGGAAAGATTGTGCAGAGGAAGCACATAACAAAACTACTGAAGGTTTTGTAGAAGCTCTTCTAGGTGGGCATCGAGTGAGTGCAAGGAGTGCACAGGAAGAAATCTTTATCGAGTTTAGAGAGAACCAGAGTTACTGAGAACTTTGTAGAGCTCTGCCAGGTGGGCATTGAGCCAGTGCAAGTGTGTACAGAAGGAACTCTGTGTTGAGTTCGTAAGGAGACAGAGTTACTGAACACTCTGTCAGGAGAAGCTCTGCAAGGTGTGCATCGAGCAAGGAGAACGCCAAAAGGGTGAGAAGCATTTTCTTTGCAAGAAAATACTTCGAATCTGAGTTTGACGAAATCCCAGAAACGCAAGGAGTGCGTGGGAGATCAGAGTCTTCGAGGAGACCAAGCTCAAAAGAGATAACACACATAGTGTGTAGGAGGCAGACTTATTCTAAGTCTGAAAGCTCAGAAGAGATAACACTACAAGAACAAAGAGAGACCCAAGAGTCGAGTTCTCGGGAGAGAGTTCAAAGGACGAAACCTTTGAACGCAAATAAAATCTTCCAAGTTGAGAGAAGGTGGAAGCTCAGGAGGAGGAGCGATAATAGCCATCAGATTTGGTTGTGAGAAGGTGCCTGGACCATCAGATCTACGTCCAGTGAACAGAGGAAGCGCGGAGGAGAAGAATGGATTTCATCTGTCGGATCTGAGCAAGAAGGGATTAGTCGTCGTTTGATCACGAGAAGGTGCACGAAATTTAACGTTGTGCATACACAGGAGAGTGGACTCACAAAAGTTTCGAAGTCCCGAAGTCATTTGGGACCATCCATCATTAGGGAGGACGCGTGGCGGACATCCATCAAGATCTGATTTTTCGGGTGAAAGCACTCCGGGAGGAGCGAGTGCACAGGAGTTGAAACTCCCGAACCTCAAAGACCCGAAGCAGATAGAGACCGTCAGATCAAAGGGGAGACACACGTCAAGAGATTGTGTGTTTCGGATGAAGAGGCTCTGGGAGGAACAAGTGCACAGAAGGTTGGAATAACCGAAGCCTGAATAGCCGAAGAGTCGAGAGTCGTTGATCTGCGAGGGGACACTTGTCACCAGATCATGAGCTCAAGGGAAAGTTACATTGGAGTCTCAGTTGAGAACTGAGATTGTTGGAATAACGAAGAAGGTCCTGGCTGTTGGCATGTTTACAAGAAGAGCCTGCTTGTCATTGATGGCAAGAACAACAACAACGATGGCATGTCTACAGGCAAGAACATCAGCAATGATAGCATGCTTACAGTTATTGATGGCAAGAACAACAACGATGAAGGTATGGTTACAGGAAAGAATAGTAGCGACGTTGGCAAGTTTACAGTTGGGAGACAACAATGGAAAATAGATAGGCAAGGAAGATCAGGACCGATGATGGCATGGAAAGATCAGAAGCATAACAATGAAGAGCAATAGTGATCGTTGGATCCCATTCAGAATTCTCGATGACCGTTAGATCTGAATCCAGACAGGAGGAGCGCAAAGATGGAGGACAGATCTCGGGCATTAGATCCGAGCGCAGGGTCCGACCATTGTTGGATCCAGGAGAACCTGCACATTCTTTAAAGTGCTAGGAGAAGCGGACTTACAAAATCCCGAAAGCAGGAGGACCGTCCATCTTCGGGCAGGACACATGGTCACAGATCAACATTTCGCTGACTGGAAAGTCAAAGGAAGAAGGTACCCTAACCTCTCGAAATCGTGAAATGTGAAACCACGATTTAATCTGAGTCGTTGATCAAATGGAGATCGTGGACCGTTGATCTGACTCCATTTCGGAGTTTCGGATACCGAGAGTTGGAGGTGTCAAGGACACTCACGAAAAGAATGATGAAATCGCGAAATGCGAAACACCGAAATACCTTCAGATCATTTCGGGGTTCGTGACTTGGAGTGTCGAAACACTTCATCACAGAAATGTCAAAACGCCGAAATGCGAAACGTCGAAATACCTTCAGATCATTTCGGGGTTCATGACTTGGAGTGTTGAAACACTTCATCACAGAAATGCCGAAACGCCGAAATGTGAAACATCGAAATACCTTCAGATCATTTCGGGGTTCGTGACTTGGAGTGTCGAAACACTTCATCACAGAAATGTCGAAATGTCGAAATGTGAAACGCTGAAATACCTTCAGATCATTTCGAGGTTCGTGACTTGGAGTGTCGAAACACTTCATCACAGAAATGCCGAAACGCCAAAATGCGAAACCGCAACTTAATTTGAGGTGTCGATCAAAGGGAGATTGTGGACCGTTGATCAGGCAAGACGAAAGCCCGTGAAGGTACGAAATTGTGAAGCACTCTCGTGCTTGGCCCCTGGTCACAGATACTGGTCACAAGAGAGGAAGAAGCTAGCGGTACTAAACTCCATTTCGGAGTTTCGGTGATCGCAACATGAAGAGCCAAGACTCTTCATCACAGGAGTCCCGAAGTTGCGAAATGTGAAACCCATCTTGATTAGGCCCATGGTCACAGCTAGTGGGCATATGGGATAAACGCAAGACCCTGCAGATTTAATCCAACGGTGCAGGTGAATTTGAATATGATCGGAGGGCTAGTGTTGCACTTCACATTTAATTATTCAGTTATGATTCAGTTAGCAGAACCGAATCATGGTTCTTGGACGGTTGTCGTTTCAGTTGCTGAAGCGTTGTTGTTCTAGGGTTTTGAGGGGTAACTGAAGTGGTTGTAGTGTATAAAAGAAACACACAGTGACTGTGTGTGATTGGCTGTTCTGAATGAAAAATGAGTTGAACTGTAAAGAAGGGAAAATTATAGTATGCGCAGTGTGAGACCAACAGTGTGTGCAGTGTGAGATAAAACTCAAAGATGAGTAACAGATGAGGAATAGATAGAAGTGAGATGCAGTTTTCTTTTTGAGGCTTGAGCGAGCGAAGTAGAGAAAAAGTGGAGTGGCAGTGAACAACCCGATGAGCAGAACCGTGGCACGGTGAAGAGCATGCAGAGGCACTATGCATGGAGGACGAAGAAGGTGCACAGATAGTATAAATATGCAGAATAGAGAAGAGATGGAGGTTGTTGTTGAGAGTGATTCAGGCGTGTAGAAGGAGGCAGTGTGCAGTAGATGAAATACACAGAAGAGGAATGGTGCATTGAATGGACATGGTGCACAGAGCATAAAAGGCATAAGAACAGAAAGAGCAAGGCATGTGTGCAGGAAGACAGTGAGGCAGACAGAGTAGGGTAGTGTAGCAGAATAGTGATGAGATTGGTAAGCCATTGATGAACATTATATCACTGTAATAAGTTTCAGTAGCAAAGATTTATATTTCAGGGTGGTTGGGAGGTGCTAGGGAGTACTGTTGTCCTCAGAGGTTCAAGTGGGTGCTTGAACATAGGGAGTTGTAGCTTCCATCTGGTTGCAGCCAGAGAAACCAGGGTGGTAGGGTGGTGCAAGGGAGAACATTGGTTCTCTGATATACAGGTCGGTGCTTGTGTAACTGGAAGTTGCTGCTTCCATCCAGTTGGTGCTGGAACTCTTAGGAAGTTGGTGCTTCCATCTAGTTGGTGTTGGAACTCTTAGGGAGTTGGTGCTTCCTTCTAGTGGGTGCTAGAGAAACCAGGGAGTCGGTGCTTCCTTCTAGTGGGTGCTAGAGAATCTAGAGAGTTGGTGCTCTCAGCAAGAAACAACTTTCAAAACAGAGGTTGTAGCCTCATTATGAGTTGGTGCTCATAAGTATGATAATGTATAGAATGTAAAGATTACTTATCATATAAAGAAAAAGAGGTTTTTACACTTTATGGGTTTCCTCAGGAAATATCTGTCTCTATGTATCTCATATGTGTGAATGATGTTGAATGTTCTATTGCTTACTTCCTTGCATTATTGTGATCATCATTGAGAGTTCTGTAATGAATTTAAAATGAGCATAATTGTTTAAGCTAGGTAACAACTGATTCACCCCCCCCCCCACTCTCAGTTGTCCAACAATTGGTATCAGAGCCGACCCCTTTTATCTAAGGGTATATCCTAGAGCTTAAACATGTCAAACCATGAAGGAAATTCAACCAATAACGCCCCTCTGTTCGATGGAACAAACTTTGCCTTCTGGAAAGTTAGAATGAGAACCTACATAATGGCTTTAGGTGCAGATGTCTGGGATGTGGTAGATACTGGTTATGCAAAGCCAGTTGTACTAGCTAATAAGGATGACAAGCTAGAATTTAGCTTCAATGCTAAGGCTATGAATGTTATCTTGAGTGGGCTTGGAGAAGCAGAATTTGTAAAAGTTATGCATTTAGAAACTGCCAAAGAAATGTGGGACAAACTGTTAAGAACCAAAGACCTGAATACAAAATATCACAATAGATCCAAAGATATCTGAATACAATCACCACATAAGATATATGAAACCTTATAGAAAACGACACTTTATTATTACCAAACCCTTGAGGTAGGGCAACACCATACAATGGATCCTATTATGGAAGGGATCCTCTCTTGTTCACTTGCATCTTCGAGGGGGCATCCTCCTATTGAGCTTCAGCTCCAAACACAATACTTCTCTTCATGTTTCATTACATTGCTTGAACCCCTTTATATAGTGCTACCATCACCTAAGAACATTCTAGAGGAGGAATCTTCCAGAAGTAGAACCTTCTAAGAAGTCCTCTTACATTTATTATATC